>JAAAKG020203944.1:0-23239 GCA_010014905.2 Druon quercuslanigerum
GATAGATAGATAGATAGATAGATAGATAGATAGATAGATAGATAGATAGATAGATAGATAGATAGATAGATAGATAGCTTGCAGGGGCGTTAATTAAACCCATCGGCGTTCTCACCCACTCCCAGTGTACTTTGTGGGTCGAAAATGCCGTCTCCGAAATATCTTCGGAGGGAACGGCTATTTGGTGAAAGCTATTCGCCATATCAAAACATGACATGTATTTGGCTTATTGAAGTATACAGAGAATCTCTTTGATGAAAGGAAGGGTATAGTTATCTTGTGTGATGTATTCGTTCAAATAACGAAAGTACATCACAAGGCTCCAATTCTGTTAACCGCTAACATCTATTTTTTTCTTGACAAGCCGAACGTTGGCTTGATAAGGCGAGAACAATGGCGGATGAGACTCCAATAAAGCTTCCCCCTGGATCACATGTGAAATTAAATATCTGATGAACGAACGTGATGGCAAGCGCCGACTTGTATAGTACTAACTCAATTTTGTAAACTCAGGAACTTAGTTCAACTAAGATTACAGATGAATTCAATCAATTCAATTATAACGTGATTGCACATAGAGACAAAAATGAGGATATTTGGCATTTTCTTAGATGTTTACACCAAATCCCGCCCGAGCACGAATCTATAGATAGTAACTTTCCACCTAATGACCTTTTAAAGACCTTTTTTACATTCCCAGTTCCAGACTTATCATCATCATTTTTCACTACGCCTATTAATTCAACATTTAATTATTCTGACTTTTTTTCGATGACATCACACCTGAAATACTTTTGAAAAAAATACTTAAAATTAAATCGAACGCCAGGGGAACTGATGGAATATCAATCAAAATGCTTAAACTTGCCATTCCAATTATCTTTCCTTTTCTTTTGCATATTTATAATGCTTCCCCACAGATCGGTATCTTCCCAGATATCTGGAAAAAGGCAGTTATTTGCCCAGTCCCCAAAAATTTCTAAACCTACTTCCCCGAAAGACCTCCGGCCAATTTCTATTTTATGTGCACTATCTAAACCACTAGAAAAAATCGTTCACCTGCAACTTTCCAAATTTCACGAAATATCTAAGGCCATTGACCCGATGCAATCAGGCTTTCGGGAGAAACACAGAACTGTAACTGCTTCCCTTAAAGTAACGACGGATCTCAAGTTAGCAATGGATAATAGGGAGATGTGTCAAGTTCTGTCATCAAATGGTTCCAATCCTACTTTAATGATCGGTCTCACAGAATTATTAATAGCAGTGGTGAGATTTCTCCACAAATATGCTGACGATTTTAAAATTTATTTATCGGGAGCAATTTGTTCTCTAAGTAAATTACTTCTTCAAGTCCAGAAGGATATCGATCACGTTATCCTCTGGGCCTGGAGGATTGGACTCGCTCTTAATCCGTGAAAAACTCAGGCAATTGTTGTCGGACCTACATTATCTCCGTCGCTTGAAACTTGAAACCTTATCTTGTGCTGGAAGGAACAGGTACAGAGCATCTCGAGGAAAACATACAGTATTCTACAACAACTATATAGGAATAAGGACTCTTTACCTACGTCCACTCGGATTCTTTTGGTTAAGAGTCTAATCTTGCCCCACCTTGCTACTATTGTTTAGTATATGATGATTTGACCGACGATTTAAATTTAAAGCTCGAGCGTGCATTAAATTCCTGTGCCCGCTTTATCTACAATTTGCCTAAACATGAACACAATACTCCATACCAGCATAAAGCTGGTTTGCTTAATGTTACCAAGAGAAGACAATTCTTAATGGGTAATTTGCTCTACACTATTTTTTATAACAAAGCTCCTGAATATCTATTTAACCTCTTTCAATTTGTAGACAGAGACCTTCCAGCACATTCTCAGCTTCGTAAGAGACATTCAATTATTAAGATTCCCTTGCACAGAACGTCTAAGCTTCAAAGGTCATTTATAGTAAGAGGTACCCGGCTATGGAATAAAATACTATATAATATAGGAAATACACCTTCCCTGTATAATTTCAAAAATCTCTTTTTCAAATATTTGTACAATATCTCTAACCGAAATCTTGAAATTACTCACTGGTAAACTCTCACATTTAATTCGTCGAGATTTTCTCTTATGTACTTATCGGCTTATCAGTAGTAAGCTTGATGTGGTGTTCGACGTCGGAAACGAGGGGCACTGAGTCACCTGAAAGATAGTAGGTATCATTGAATTCCATTAATAAATTTTCGAATTCTTTTCTCATATAGTCGCTCAGATGTGATAATGAACTTTTTCCTCATAATTCTGAAACCCTGTCGTCGCTATCTCGGGTTCGTTTCATTGAAAAGATTGGTATTTTAGTAATTTGAACTGAAATAATCAGATTTGCAGAAAAAAACAATTTTTAACTAAATAGTTCAATTTTCAACGAAAAAACAATGAATTTTCGAAGATTTGGTTGAATTTTTCCTTCCTCTTTGTTTTAAATGTTATTCATGAAAAAATAGATTTCCTTTCAGTCTTTTAATTCGTCTTAATTACTCATTAAGTTTCGAACCGTAGGTATGAGTTTGTAACTAGATAAATGATTTCATCACTTTTAAATATAATTTAAAAAGAAATATAGAATTTTTAACTTAGATGCATTTGTTAAGTAATTTCTTTTACTTTAATTTTTAAATATGCATTAAAAAATAAACCTTTATTTAAACCAATTATAAATTACGATAGATCAATAGGGTTTTAGAGTAGATAGAGTTAAGGATTTCTGATGACAATGGCCTGTGGGGATATCATCGGTACACCTGTACGAGAGCCTGCTGTTTACGAATCAGGGAGAGTTAGGCTCATCCCGCGCTCATTCGGGCTTCCTCGGTGGTTTCGGTCAAGCTCTCGAGCGAAGGTTCGCTGACTGTGAGCCCCCTTAGCTCGGTTTCGGCGATCTCCACGGTTCCTCTTCTTGCCTGCTGGTCAGCAAGGGGCCGACGATATCGTTCTGTCTAGCGTTTGTTTGGCTCAACGGATTCCCTCGGGGCTGGTCCATCTAGAGGAAAACTACATTTCCTGGCGCTAGTCATCTTGTGCATCAGGATGCCTGGAATGGGAGGAAAGATTCCGGATCTTGTGTGTGGACTTAGAGGGATGAGGGCAACTAGGATCCTAGATCCTCTTGATTAAGGACCAAAAGATTAATAAAAAAAAGGTCCCAAATTCTCTGTGCAGTAGACCGAGAAATACGAAGAAGAAAGTCCCAGATCCTCTTAGCAGTGGACCGAAAAAGTAACAAGACAGAAAATTCCAGATCCTCTAAATAGAGGACCGAGAGAGTAAAAAAGAAGGCCTATACATAAAAGAAGAAAATTCTCAGATCCTCTGAACAGAGGCCCGTGACGTAGGAGGAAAATACCCGATCCTCTTGACAGAGGACAGAGAGTAATAAATGAAAAAAAGGATTTCAGATACTCTCTACAGAGGACCGAGCAATGCAAAGAAAAATAAAGTAATAAAAGACTTGAGATAGAAGTAAAAGAAGTAGTAAAAAGATTAAGAAGAAGTAAAGAAAAGAAGGCTAATAAATAGACGAGACAATTTCTAGATCCTCTAAACAGAGGACCAAGAGAGGAGAATAGACAAAAATCCAGAAAGAAAACGTGTAGAAGGTTGAAGAGCAGAAACATGTCAAATTTCAAGTTCCTTTGTTGGAGCACTTACCTTTATATGATAACTATCGGCGTAACAAAATTTAAAAAAAACCAATCGCTAGGTCGGCTATAGCCGGATGCTTCCTTCTTTCATTTCGAAGTCGATTTCCGGTTTCCCCTTTTTCACTATCGGGCTTCACCCACCAACAATTGATTTCCTCGATGCACAACTGGTGAATGTTCGGTACTGACTAAGAGCTCTCCGCGAGTGAATGGTTCAGCCAACTGCGGGCAACGCTGCGGCATAAATAGAAACCAATCAATTGATGGATTTCGCGCGGCTGGCGCGCGAAAGTTCAACTAAGGGGTTGTGAGTAGTTATTCAACCATAGTTGAAATAGCAGGCTTGTGCCGTCTGTCTGTTTTAGATTAGTTGGGAGATTCACAAACCAACTTTCTTAAAGCTTTAAGTTACATACTTACCTCTAAATGTTTCTAAATGATTCTAAATGATTCTAAATCTTCTAAATGATTGCTTTTTCGATTTTACAACCTTTTACCCATTGACCCTTTTACCTAAAGAAGAAACGTATAGTGGTTGTATTTGTATTTGTATTTATTATAAAAGCCTCTAGGGCTAAATATGCCCCTAAAGAACAGGATATTACAAGGTCATTACTAATTTGTACAAGCACTGATCGGTGATATACTTAATAAATCTAATAACTACATCTATAAACTAACCAAAATAAATAAATAGATTCGACCTCAGAATTCGTAACAGATTAGATATGAGATTAATACATATTTATGAACATTGCGTGATTAATTAGAAGTACTTATGTATGTTAAACTAAAAATTAAGAGGGAAAAACTGTTTGCATAAAAAGTTAAAATTTACAAAACTGAATAAAAACAAAAGGAAATTCTAAGAGAAAATATCGACGAATTAAATGTGAGAGTTTACCAGTGAGTAATTTCAAGAGTTCGGTTAGAGATATTGTGCAAATATTTGAAATTATACAGGGAAGGTGTATTTCCAATATTATATAGTATTTTATTCCATAGCCGGGTACCTCTTACTATAAATGACCTTTGAAGCTTACACCATTTGATGACAGAACTTGACACGTTAAAAGATTTTAATTTTTGTAGGAGTAATTTATGGTTAACCATATTAAAAGCCTTTGAAAAATCAAACAGGATAACAATCGTGATCTCCCTATTATCCATTGCTAACTTGAGATCCGTCGTTACTTTAAGGGAAGTAGTTACAGTGCTGTGTTTCTCCCGAAAGCCTGATTGCATCGGGTCAATGGCCTTAGATATTTCGAGAAATTTGGAAAGTTGCTGGTGAACGATTTTTTCTAGTGGTTTAGATAGTGCACATAAAATAGAAATTGGCCGGAAGTCTTTCGGGGAAGTAGGTTTAGAAATTTTTGGGGACTGGGCAAATAACTGCCTTTTTCCAGATATCTGGGAAGATACCAATCTGTAGGGAAGCATTATAAATATGCAAAAGAAAAGGAAAGATAATTGGAATGGCAAGTTTAATAATTTTGACTGATATTCCATCAGTCCCTATGGCGTTCGATTTAATTTTAAGTATTTTTTCCAAAAGTATTTCAGGTGTGATGTCATCGAAAAAAAGTCAGAATAATTATATGTTGAATGGGTAGTGGAAAATGATGATGATAAGTCTGGAACTGGGAATGTAAAAAAGGTCTTTAAAAGGTCATTAGGCGGAAAGTTACTATCTATAGATTCGTGCTCGGGCGGGATTTGGTGTAAACATCTAAGAAAATGCCAAATATCCTCATTTTGGTCTCTATGTGCAATCTCGTTATAATTGTATTGATTAAATGCATCTGTAATCTTAGTTGAACTAAGTTCCTGAGTTTACAAAATTGAGCTAGTATTATACAAGTCGGCGCTTGCCATCACGTTCGTTCAACAGATATTTAATTTCAGATGTGATCCAGGGGGAAGCTTTATTGGAGTTTTTAGGAAAGTGTAGCAGTAAAAATTGGTTGAATGCCGAGACTAGGTAATTAGTCAGAGCGTAAATTTTATTATTTATATCAAGAAATATTTTTTCCCAATCACACGTCATTAGGCGTTCGTGAAATGTATGTTTATCAATATTAGAGAGATGGTTTTGAATTTAAAGTATAGGAAAATTTGAAAGTAATGTTAATAAAGTCGTGGTTAGAGAGAAAAGGGATAGCATGTTGTTTGTATGAGAGAACCTTATCAATATCGCCTACAATCATTAATTTAATACGAGTACAGGAATAATCAGTATGGTGAGTGGAATTATGAGGTACAATCGAGAGCCCCGAAGAGTGCACCAAAAATGAAAGATATTTAGTATGATTGGAAGTGAGATTTAAGTTCGTGTTTAAATCTCCAGTAAGGGTAATGCTATTAAAGTTAGGAATAAGTGAACAAATTAGCGATTCAAGCTCTGTACCATAGGAGGCATTAGGTGATTTACAAATTACTCCTACTAAAACACTGTCAGAAGTCGACTTAACTTCGACAAAGAGAAATTCGGTCGTGGGATAAGTAGCCACTGGACTCACTTCAATCACAGTCCCAATCAGACTGTTATACAGAAAAAGACAAACTCCACCACCCCCTCTCTCGTCTCTGTCTCTTCGAAAGTGCGAATTGCTTTTAATTGCAACGAGGCTAGAAGGTATATTTGGAGTTAACCAGGACCCAGAAACCGTTATTATTTGGTAGGAAAATGTACTGAAAAAATGTTTAAATTCTAGAAAATTGATATATTAAGAGAAACAGTATTATGTGCATACGATTCATAAAAGTAGTAATTTTGCAGAGTTGGCGCAAGGCTAAATTGGTATAGTAGTAAATACACATTAAAGCCTTAAATTTGAAATCGATAATGATTCAGAGGCAGAGCACAAAATATGGCCAGCATGCAGTTAATTACCATATGAAAGATAATATAACTTAATAAGTAGAATTAAAATTCTGTATATTTGCTATAACTGTTTAAGTAGGAGAAAGAGAAGTCTCTCAGAAATAACGTAAGGAAATTTAAATACTTTTCTATGCAAATAAACAAGATTGATAGAGAATACAGATTATAAATTGGTTAAATACATGTACTTAGATAGGAGTAGACCTTGACAAAAAATAGTGCTAAAGTTAGTCGGAGAAAAGTTGAAAAAATATTGGACTTATACCGTGGTTGCTATTGAAGTCCCTCTACAGATAGTAGGTAGTCTGGAAACTGGTAATGTGTCCCCGAAGGGTTTACATTATTCTTGTACCTTCTTCCCTATCCTTTATACACCTCCCACACACTTACTTGGTGGTGAGAAGGGGACCTACAGTGTAAGGTGGGTTCCGAATCAACAAGAGAAACATCCTTAAGTACTTAGAGAACCTTTTTCTCTTGAGGTACCGGTCCCACGACTCTCCGGAGATGAAAAACTCCCTTACTAGGCTAGTTTTCACCGTATGAGCCACCGAGACTGTTCCAGAGTTCGAGGCGGAATCGAACTTGCAAGCCGACAGAGTGCGTCCAAAGTCTGTACTTTAGCCCCCACGGCCATCGTCCCACTTTACAGATAGTAGGTATGCAAGATGAATTCTCGGCGAACCGTCTTCCTTACAGCAAAAAATTCTTTCATCAGAATTCGAAAGATATTTGATTTTTCGGTTGAGTGTAGCTAAAGCCTCTTGAAGGTAAATTAAGTGTTTCTAATTTTCGATCCATCCAAAATTCGATGTAGAAAATCTCTTTTGACTTTACTTCTCTCGATCATTTGATCGCATAGATCTTTACGACGGAATTTAACTGCAATGATCGGTGGGGTATTAAAATTAGTGAGTGACGGTGCTTTGATGATACGGTAAAGGTTGACAACGTCATCTCTAACAAGGGGTACATCAAGAGCCATGGAAATCGACTCTACGTTGGCCATGAGGTCCTTGTTTAACTTCATTGGAAGACCATGAATTTTAATGGTAGTATGTAAAAAAGCTTGATCTTTCACATTCTGCGCGTGTTCAAGTGCAGCCACTTTAGTTTTAAGGTTTTTAACTTCCTTCTTAACGCGTTTAATTTCCTCAATTTGGGCTACGGGGCCAGCTTAAAGAGAATCTATGCGGATGGTGTTATTGGAGAGGTCAGTCTTCATTTCCAAATGGGTTGAATTTAACTTTTTATTAAATTCTTGTTGTCGAGTTTCGAATTCACTAAATCTTGCTAAAATATTACGAGACTGTGCAAGCGATTCACTTTGGGCGTCCGAGACCACTGGACGTAAGAGTTCAACGAGACCCGGAGATAGAGTAGGTGGATTGACAGGGGTGGGAGTAAGGGTACAGAGTAAGGGTACATAACTTGCACTACCGACGTACAGAGAATCACAGATCTCGTTAATGGCCACCTGTCCTTTTTTAAGTTTTTCGAAAGTCTTTTTTCGATGCCAACATTAGCACAGGTGAAATGAATGATGTTGCCACACTTGACACATGCTAGAACCTTCGGACCACCCCTAGAAATCAATACGTTTCACTCCGGACACGGTCCCACGTTAAAGTAAATGAAACGTAATAAAAGTAATTGTTATGAAAAGTTTGCAGCGAATAGCAACAATTAAAAGAGTTAATGCAAAGATAAAAGTCACAAACAAACCGGCTACAAGCACTTTTACGACATACCAATTTGAATCACAAAAAAAACTAAGGACTCAAGGAATTATAAAAGTTTGAAGCGGAGCAAATAGACACGTCCGTCACCGACGAGTGATTTAAAAAAGTATATACATTAATTTACATGCTATAGGTTTGCCGATGCGATTTTGCCATTATTTACTCGTTAATACTTTTTGCCTAAAGGAGAAACGTATTCTGGTTGTAAAATTGCAAAAGTATTTACATTAGCTTACAGTACAAGTTCAATAACTTTCCAACTTCGGGGCTGTAGGGGCGGAAAATTCTAGGAATTTCGAACTTATCGGATGTCCCCTCTAGTAGCACGATATTAGGTGCGCTCATGCGTGAGCCATGCACGCAAATCTGGAGACAAATAGCTTACGCAGTGGGAGAATCACAATTAGCGAGCGTGCCGTACGTGTGATGACGTGTTTAGGGGAGTGTACACTTATCGGACGGCAACTTATCGGACTTGTACTATACACACTGTAGGTTTACAGATGGAATTTTACTTTTATTTACTCCTTAATCCTTCTTACCTAAAGGAGAAACGTATACTGGTAGTAAGCTTGCAAAAGTATTTACATTATCTCAACAACCCAAAATCCATTTTTTTCAAGCTTTAAGATACATACTTAACTTATATACATACATACTAAATGATTCCTTTTTCGATTTTACCAACCTTTTACCCGTTAGTCCTTTCACCTAAAGGAGAAACGTATAGTGTTAGTAAAAATGGTAAAAGTATTAACATTAACTTACATACGATAGGTTTGCTGATGGTGTTTTGCTATTGTTTAAGCTTTAATCCTTTTTAGCTAAAAGAGAAACGTATACTGGTAGTAAAATTGGAAAAGTACTTAAATCAACTCACATACTATAGGTTTACCGATGTAATTTTCCTATTATTTACTCGTTAATCATTTTTACTTAAAGAAAAAACGTATACTGGTAGTAAAATTGCAAAAGTATTTACATTATTATATATTTTACATGAGTATTTTGCATTAAACGTTCTTCCTATTGGACCAGCCAAGGGTATTGGAATCTTTTTCGAATACGAAATAAGAAGGGAAAAAACCTGGCTAAAACTCTATTGAAGGATTCAGTTTATACGTAAAAGAAAGAGTTGAAGCGGTAGGTACACGAACTGTGGTCGACACTTCGAGCTTACAAGCGTCACTGACTGCGAAGCGTGCTCGGCGTGTCGATCACATTACTTGCGAACTACAGGGAAAAGAACCAGAGACTAGCGAGCGAGGATTAAGATGGGAGTCTCTGCGGTCAAGAGAGAGACCGATGATGACACACGCTGCTGGTCTGCCTCGCTGTTGTCGCTTCGCCTCACTTCCTTCCTTCCCGCCGGTAGACCGTTTTATTAGGCGCGAATTCTCGTACACGTTGAACCCGAACCACAAGACTAGAGGCCGATAAGGGGTGGCTGCCTCCTGGCCGATGATTGGCGGATGGGGGGGGGGGATTCCACCGACCCACCAACGATATCGAGAAACATTCTTGCGTTAATAATAGTAATATTTCTCGGACAAGATAAATTTGGCGAAAATGCCGGTCCACTGCCGGACTTTGTGGTCATTTCGCCCAGGGTATAGATTAAGAATAACCGTTAACGATAGAGTTATAAAAAAAATTAAATTATGAGCGACACGATAAACGGGACCAAATTGCCTTTTTATTTACAGATTTTGTGGTCAATTCGCCCTTAAAATTCATATTTCATCTGGGGAGCAATCACCTCTTTATTGTGAATTTCGGATAATTCGCCCATGGTCCACCCTCACCAGGAACGTAGTTTGGGTATGTAGGTGTCCTTGAAGCCAAACAAAATGATAAGAACTAGGACCAGCCTGAAGGGAGTAGTATGAAGGTCTCTGGACTGTAGAAGCCTCGCTGAAAACAGGTGACAGCGAATCCTATTCGACGACGCCACGGGATGAAGAGGTTCTTGAGCCTTTCCAATTAAGACCGCAAAGTCCTCGTGATAGTTATATACATATATAACAAAATATATAGGGGCGAAATCAGATTATGTTAAAGTACAAAATTTACAAAACAAAGTCGTGGAGTGCTGAATTTTACCCGAGGTGTCTAATTTCCGTATAGTTCTTAAAATTTTTAAACTACTATTTAATCATTGTGATGGTGCCAAACTGCAACATCACAAGTTACAGACTCTCAAAAAGTGCTGAAGTCCCCGACGTC
The DNA here is from genome assembly GCA_010014905.2 of Druon quercuslanigerum. Taxonomy (NCBI): domain Eukaryota; kingdom Metazoa; phylum Arthropoda; class Insecta; order Hymenoptera; family Cynipidae; genus Druon; species Druon quercuslanigerum. The sequence continues at coordinate 10,550 of JAAAKG020203944.1, forward strand.
TTTGAGGAGGGGCCGTTTGTAGCATTGTTGGGAAAGTTGCTCTATTAAAAGTATCTAGATACAGTTACAGTTTCTTTTTGAAAAAGTATCTAGTTCAGATACAAATCCTTTTTTAAAAAAGTATCTAGATACAGTTACAGATATTAGAGAAATTAGCTTAAGTTCCTATTAAAATTAGTTTTAAATTATACCCCCCTCAATTAAAAAAAAAATTTAACAGATAGATAATTGTTAAAATAATACGCTATATGTTTTGTCAAGTGAGTAACAATATATTAATTTGTAATAATATTACAAAAAACTCTTGTTAACAATATCTTTTATTAATTTTTAAGAGAAGCCGTTTCTCAAAAGATTCATCCCCCAAGTTGCATCCTCCAGGTGTCATTACGAGGCCTGCGGCACTGAAAAGCCTCTCGACAGAAGCACTGCTGCGAAGAGTCGTATTGTACGTTATGAATAATTTTTTTAACTTTGAGAAACAGAACCTAAGGCTCCAGCTTTGGGATCACTGGATGAAGTACTGAATATATGAATCCTAGTATGCAAGCGCGATCCCGATATTTCTTTGTTCTTCCATTGCGCGCAATTTTTGAAATTTCTGTTTCAATTTCAAAAAAGCATGGGAATGCGGCTTGCTGGTATTCAGGCATTCAGTTTGTTAAATAAAGGGTGTGCCGAGTATCCATACCCACGTAGATTCTTCCATCCGGAATATTGATACAGGCTTTCTGGTCATAGATCCAGGGTACGCCCAGGATTAACGGTTTGGGGAGTTTGCTGCTCATAAGACAAGTCAACTTGATTTGGTGACCCGCAAGGCTGATTGAAAGGGTTACTTTACCTTGAGACATCATAATTGCTCATGGTGCGGCTAAATCTACTTCCTAGATGCAGTGTATCATTGATTTTTTTACCTCTTCTCTTAGGTTATCCGGATGAATCCAGTAGTCCCACGATATGATCCTCTTTTAAGTGACCTCGGTCTCGGGGTAATGTTATATATTATGTTCAAGTTGGTGATAAACTGGCTACAGAGAGCCGGGGGCGGTGGGCTTGGCTTTTCCACCGCGCGTCGCCGAATTGGTGGTTTTTTCTATTATCATACATCTGAATTGATGTAGATATTTCTAAAACTAATACAGTGAAACTGGCTCCGGATATAAATGCTTTTTTTGTTCACGCCTGAGTGACCACTGCACATGTCGTGCACCGGCGCAACTCCTTCTCTCCTACCTGCGGTGCGGCGTGAATTCTCAGTACGGCCATATCGGGGAGTTCGCAATTTTGGGTAAAATAATTTTTTAATACGTAATTTCAATCCGAACCGAAGGTGCCTTATAATTTTTTTTTCTGTTAAATCGTTCAACAGAAAACAATTATTAAAAATTGAAGGCGGTAAAACACTTATTCAAATTGTTGTTACGTAGGTGTCACGTGACTCAGAGGGTCTCATAAATATCTATCAATGTGAAGGTGTGGCTTTGATGAAAACCATGCAAACTAACGAAACTCATGATAAAGAGGTTAGGCCATGCTGTCAATTCTGACTATTTTATTTGATAGCTTTATTTTTTATGGTTCATGTGAAAAAAGTTATCCTTTTCTAATATTTGGATTCGAAGTCAGTAGTATTCTGAAGAAAAACAGTAAGTACAAGTATTTACACATTTTAAAATCGTAGATATTGACGAATAGTTTAGTAAACATGACTGCATTTAAGTACCTTTTCAATAAATTCTTTATACATGTCACAAACATATCTATTTTCTGTAGATTTCCGCTATTGGATTGTACGAAACCCTCCTTTGACATTTTTTGAACAATATTGTGCGACTTCTACTTTCGATGTACACATATTCCAAATAAAACATCGGCACAAAAAAGATATTTGAGAATCAATGACACATGAGCTGTGATTGGTGGAAAATCCGATCTCTTTGACGTCAAAGGGGCTCTTCAACCGACATCATGATAAAGAAATTCACATTGCAAAATTAAATTAAAAATAGAAAACGTCTAAAAAATATTTAATAGGTGTTTTTGAAATTACAATTTTATATATTATAAGATCCATTTATTGGAAAAATGATATCTGACAATAAAACTGCTTCATGGTTTTTTTTTGCAGATATACTTGAAAATATTATGGGTTCAATTATATTTATTAAAATACACCAATTGTTAATGTTGTTAATACATTAACTAAATCAATTCAAAGCTTTGGCACTTTGTCTTGGAAAAGAATTTTTTCACTAAAGCTGCTTCATGCTTCTGTGAGAAGATTTGAAATCACTATTTTTATAAAGAAGCTAACAACAAACAATTGTTATAAAATATGTTGTATCGGCATATTTAAATTAGCGATTTCTACAAGTTTGGATTCCCCTGAAGCATTTCAGATATTTCAGTTCTTTCCATAAGCAATCGAAATAGATAAATGAAGTGTTGGAATTTTACCTTTAGAAAAAGTCGGCTTTTTCCAATCTGAAGATATTTTTTGTAATGGCTGAAGGGTATCAATTGAATGATTTATGTACCTTTTAGCCTTACATAACCAATAAATGGATCTGGCACAATGGATCAATAACAAGATCAATAATAAACTGGAAATCCCTTACAAAAATTTAAAAGAATTCTAATACTTTTATATTTAATTATTTAATTTAGTTATAAAATTAATAATTGTTATAATTGAACAAATATTATTGAACCTATGTTCTTTTTAAGAATATCTGCATCAATTCAGAGAATGAAGGCAACTCGAAATTGAAAAACAACAAATTTTGAAGTTTTCAAAAAAAATGATTATAACAATTAAAATTGTTAATTTTGAATAGAAATTGTGACTGACAATTACTCTTACAATAATTAAAAGTATTTCCAGATGAGAAAAAAAATTTTTCAATACAAATTATAATATTTTTAAAATACATGAAAATTCCGTGATAGGGTAAGATCACTAATGGTTGGTACGATGCCAATTATTCGCAACCCCTCTAATTTTTTTAAATATTAAGAAAACGTTAACATTTATCGTATTTCGCTAATATTATTTTTATTCTAAAGAAAATCTTCAGCTTGTGATATTTTCTAATTTTAATTATATGTATATTCAGTGTAATTGGAGTATTCCTTTAATGTGAATTTTTTCTTCAACCGTTCTTTAAATAATGTGGTTATTCTCCATCAATAAAAAAAATTGATTTGGTCATACGGTCAGAATATAATAAAAACAAGGGATTCTGGTGTTAACGAATGATTATGTATTTGTCAAAAAAATTGTCTTCTGACGTTTCGACCTTATTGCTCTTAAGGCCGTATTGCCCTTTGCAAATTTATTCCAAATTTATATATTACTAAATTTCCCACATTTATAATTTCGAAATTAAAAAACTGGGGAGTGTTCACTTTTCTTTAAAGATTATAAATGTTTTTAGTTACCCAGCAATACATTTCAAAATGATCAAATGTTAAATTCTAAAATTTTCGTAATTAGGCCCTCTGCAATTTATTTATAAATTCTAATATTATTAACTGACCCGACTATAAATTTTATTATTAGACAATTTTTCAGATATACACGTACAATTTTAAAGTGTAAACAATGTGATTGCTAACATTTTTTAATAAATCACGAATCTATTGATTTTATTTCACTCTTACAATAAATAAAAAAATAAAACCAATGAAATAAAAAAAATAATTAAAATAAATAAAATCAGTCAAATAAATTATTGGTTTTATTTATTGTGGTTATTTTAATTTTTTTATTTAATTGACCTTATTTTCTTCACTTATTTGGTTGTTTTTTTTGGTTTTATTTATTGTAATTATTTATTGTGTGTTTCCATTTATAATGTATGTATGATTGTATGTATGTATATATGGATATTTAATCTCTCCATTTTACAGGTTTGAGGGCCTCCGCTCCCTATACATATGTATATTTGCATTTCGTCCTTACTCCGTTTCCTCTTACCATAAAAAAGAAACATTTTCCACGATTTTGAAATCAACTTTTGCTTTTTACTTTCATTTTTCAGGATTACCCGTTTGGCTCTGCCCTATTCCCTTACACTCACTTTGCTACTAGTATATATTGTTTTTATAGCTTTTAAGGAGCCATTTATTGACTTCGTACACTTTGAGGACTTCCCAAAGTTTACTTCTATCTACCTTGTCAAAAGCTTTTTCTATGTAAATAAATGCACAGAAAACTTGTTTATTTCGCTCAAGCTTTCTTCTGTGATTTGTTGCTTTCCTATTCACGAATTTTTGTTTAGTTTCTGTGCAATAAGCTTCTAATAATTGAGGATTCAAGTTGTAACTGCATGAAATTGCTTCTAATGTGCATGCGAATCTCTTCACTATGTCAGCATCCACACCTATGATTTCAGATGTGATGTTAGGATGCTGAAAAGTTCTGCGAGCAGTTGCTACCCCTTCTTTGTGCTGATCGACTTTTAAGTAAAGCCTTGTTTTGAATCCGTTTTTGATAGACCTCTTACACTCCCCAAATGCTGGATACTAAAGATTTTTTGGTTCCAGATGCTCGATTGGTGCCCAGATGATCCATCAAACCCAAACTTACATTGCAAAGTAATTTTTTCAAAATTCTTAGGCACTACCCGCTCAGAAAGAGTTCATGCAAATTTTTGCATATTCGCTGAGCATTGTGATCCAAGGCATTCTTTGATTGACGCCAGCAGGATAGCACCTTTTTTAGCCTCAAACGTGACATTGTAAGGCTGTAGATTTAGATGATGCCACTTTACTGCTCGGTAAGGACTGATTTTTGGAAAATTTTTCTCGGACTCATAATGCTCCCGATACTGAAATACACTTTTTTGAGAATTCTGAGAGATTTCCTTACATCTTCAGCATATATTTTTACATAATACTCTATGAAATAATATCTAAATTATTTAGGCAAATAGTAGCATACGTTATCAAGTTTTTTATGTGCCTATGAATATTATCTACTACTACTACTGCAATGAAAATATTGCAAAACAATAAAAACTCAATCATTTAATAACTAACAATAGATGCAATAGGCTCGGATGTATATAATACTGCTTCAAAGGTCACGCACGTTTGATAGGCGAATATGAACGAAACGCATATTTACCAGTATGTTATTTTATCATATCTCCACTGCTTCCGGTGAATAATAACAAAACGTAAACTTCGAATTTTGTAGCGTCACACCTCTATTAATTAAAATATGCTAAAGGAAATACACATCTAGTAACTTTTTTTTGTCACCATGTCCCTATCTTCCATATACAGATCTCACTGTGCATCGCTCGTATGTCAAAAATCCAACATTCCATCCGTGTTAGGGTTTGGTCAATTTTTTAGATTCGATCGGCCCGTCGCGCAGTGAGATAAAATCAAATAACCCGGTTTAAAATAACTTGTAGCTGACAATTCTTAACCGATTTTTGATTTTTTAAAAGAAAAATCCAGCATATCTGAAGAGTTTTATGTGGTTTGGTTTTAGAATATTTTTTGTTGAAACTTATATGTTAATGCAAAGAGTAAAGAAAAAGTCGATATTTTTTTTTGGTTCGTCTTCGTGAAACTTTTTTTCTATGACAAGTATTGCCAGACTTTATGCACGGGGGTAGTTAAAAGTAAAAAATTATGAAATGTTTAGATTAATGGTTATAAGAAAATTAACTTAAAAAAGTCTTGTCTATGGATTCTTCGTTTGCAAAGTATATTTTTGTGTTAAAATTACTTGCTTTCATTGAAAAAATAATACGCAATCATACAAATTTGTCGTCCAATATTTAAAAATAATTTTATGAACAAATTATATAAAGAAACGCGTAGTGTGAACATTTAAAGCGGAAAGAAATTTTTTTTCTCCTAATTGTCCTCAAATTATGTCGCCAGTGATGTTTAGTAACAGAAAATTATCATCCGATATTTTTTATTAATTTTATAGACAAATTATATATGTGACCGTCCGCGAGAAAAGGGACCTAATGCGGAAAAAATCGATTATTATTTCTTTGCGCCTAACTATAGTTTTCGAGTTACTCTTTGATTGTCAATAATCAGAATTTGTTTAAGTTTATTACTTTTCTTGTTATTAAGCTACAAACATAGGCATAATAAGCGTACGTGGAGACAAAACGAGAGGCCTGCGAAAACCATCTCCACCACTCACTACTACTGGGTATAATCGAAGCGGACCGATGGGAGCGCAGCTCATGGATATGGCGCCTAAAGTTGGAGTGGTTAGTGGAGGAGATGCTTTTCGTAGATGCTCTCCCACTACTCAAATGCTGGCTTGCGAACTCTGTTGTGAATGCCCGTCCTGTAAAATTCAGCTTTGACGAATTAGGTCCCTTTTCTCGCGGATGGTCACATATACAAATATCCAGTGTGGACATTTCCAGGCAGAAAGAAATTCTTTTTCTCCTAATTTTCCTCTAATTATGTCGCGAGGGATGTCTAATGATGGCAAATTATCATCGGATATTTTTTATATATTTTAAAAATAAATTATATAAACAAGTGCCCTGTGTGGCCATTTAAAGACATCATCCCATACTATTATATATTAATTTCATAAACAAATTATATCACAAATAATTATAATTGGCGAAATCATTTGAGGAAAATGAAGAGAAAAAAGGTTTTTGTTACCTTTAAATTCCCAGGTTGTAATTTTTTTGTATAATTCGTTTCTAAAATTAATCAAAAAAATCGGATGATAATTTCCCATCACTAAAGATCACTGGCGACATATTTTGAAATAAATTAGGGAAAAAAATTTGTTTCGCCTTTAAATGTCTATAGTGGGCATTTTTTAATATAGTCTGTTTACAAAATTAATAAAAAATATCGGATGACAAATTTTTATAATCGAGTATTATGTTTTTGATGAAAGCAAGTAATTTTAACACATAGATTTAATTTGCAAACCAAGAACTCATATTGTAGACTATTTGCTAAGTCAATTTGTTTGCAGCAATAGACTTAACAATATCATAATTTTGCTACTTTTAAATATACCCGTACATAAAGTCTGTCAATGGTGATCATAGAAATTTTTCACGAAGATAAACAAAAAGATGAAAGAATTTTTGCATTAACATAAAAATTAAAACCAACAAAAATCAATAATCAGGCCATGTAAATCTTTTAAAAATTTAATGCTAAATTTTTCTTTAAAAAATTAAAAATCGGTCAAGAATTGCTAGCTGCAAGTTATTTTGCAACTTGTTTTTTGATTGAAAACCACTGTGCGTCGTTCGAATGTGGAGAATGAAACTTCGACGCGCGCCTTTGTCGTTTGGTATTTTTCCATTGGATCGGCCGACCGCTCGAATGTCAAAAACCGAACTTTGACGCACGTTCTCGTCGTTTCGAATTTTTCGATTCGATAGGTCAGTCGCTCGAATTTCGAAAATCCGACATAAGATTTGTCAGGTGGTCAGATTGGTTTTAACGATTCGAGCGAGTGACAAAAGGCAAATTGAGTTTTTAATTTATAATTATAATTCTGAAAATCTAAACCGATGCATATAGAATGTAGATTAGCAAATGTCACTAGAAAATAATAATTCCTTAGATGTTATTCATATACAAATTTGTAAAATATTTTTTTACAGGCTTTACAGGTTTATAATATTTATTTTCTTATTTAATATTCTCAAGCCAGAATTATAAACCGGGAGAATCGGTACTGAAGGTTAGACCAATGTTGTGTTTGATTACAGTTGTTTGGCATCCCAAAAACAATTTAAGATGAAATTTATAATAATTTATCAGGTTATTTTTGAAAAAATCATCATAATTTATAATAATATTCGTAGATTCCATTCTTAAGTCCATGTGACAATTGGGTCATGAACAGTTTCCTACCTTACCAACACTTTTTATTTCATACCTTATTTTTGCATGAAGCGCTAAATCGAGTTGAAAATTTGGGATGCTATGTAACAAGCCCTAAGAAAGGTGGGTCTGGTCCTAAATCTTAATAATTATGAAAAAGCGCAACAATATTATTCACAAAAAAAAAATTTTTTGATTATTATAAATATTTAGGACCAGACTCACCTTTCTTAGCCCCATTTTGGACAGAAATTCAGAAAATTAGAGCATTTAAAAAATTTTTAGGACCATTTTTTTAATTCAAAAGTTTTATATACGCCTATTCTTATTACTTAGAATGCAAAACAATTTATCCCGATGACTTTTTTTTTTATTAAAAGAAAGTTATCGAAGTGAAAATTTAAGAAATTTAAATGAGATTAAAATCAAATTAAAAATTCTATTTAACGTCCAATAATCAAGTTAATGGGCGGAATTCCTCAAAATACAACAAAGAATCCAACAGTCAGATTTTGCTGACCTCTATCAATTGTTTCTATTGCAATTTGAAAACAAGATAAAAATTGTCCTAAAAAAGAAAAGAAAAAAATTATTTTTTTGGACAAAAATAAAAAACAGGAAAGAAAAATGAGAAGGCAACCAACAAGATCCATTTCCTCTTTACATTCTCATTCTAATGAGAAGGTATTGGTTTCATGTGAAATTTCCCCTGAGTCAGAAAAAACTATTTTTACGACGGTGTCTGTCTGTTGACAGTCTGTATTTTTTAGACACGATAACTTTCGAAAGATTGATCAGATTGGATTCTGCTTTAGCTACGTGATGAGACAGTATTCATTAAAGCCGAAAGAGGTTTAACACCTAATACTTATCTACTATTTATAATATTCACAATTTTCTTACACCTTCTTCCTCTCCTATTTACAATATTTCCTTTCCCATTCCTCTTCCTCCTTTATTCTTTTCTTCTCCATCTTAGCCAACACTCCCGTCACCCATGCTACTGCCCTTTCGTCCTCCCTTTCATGCAACAATATCTCCATGCTTATCCCATTCCTTTCCACCTCTTCGCACTCCTCCAAACAGTGTTCCACATTTGCGTTATAATCCTCCATGCACCCGCATCTCATTCTCGTTATAAGTTCCAGACTTCCTTTCTCTCCTTAATCACACAAATATTGCGCTCTCTCCCTTCGCATAATCCACACATAGTTTCCATTAAAAATGGAATGTCTTATTCTCTCTTCCCCTTCTGCCTTCTCTCTCTCCATCCCATTCTTTTTAACCATCTCATATACCTTCCTTCTTTCTAGAGTATCCTTCTCACTTCATCCATCTGCAATCCATTCTTTCTAAAATACCTTTCCCTTTTCACCTTTATCTTCCCACCCCTACGTCTAACCCTGACCAGCTTACTTCCTCCCTCTTCCAAAAATTTCTTCTCATATTTACACGCTTGACTCCCCGTTATGATCCCGAAACTCGTTCTTCCCGTATCTCTCCTGACAATATAGTTTGGGGTATTCCTTGCCTACCTTAGTATCCACTTTACACACCTCTCCTGCATCCTATTTATCTCCTGACTTACCTTTCACCCCCATAAAAACAATTTTATTTTCATTACAAATTCGTCGGAAAACCTGTTTCCCAGCCTTCACATCTGCATTATCATTACATTTGCCTTTCTCAATCTCTCTTTTATATGACCATCTACTCTTCCATTACTCCGGAAGAGGAAGCCCCAGTACACAAACCCTTTTACCTCCTGTACCGCTTTTTCCTTCCACTTCCACTCTCATCTCTAATCTCTCCCACCTCCTTTCCTGAACACCATAACCTTCGACTGGTCCGCATTTAACTCTAATCTATTTTTGTTCAAGTGTTAAAGAAAATGTAATTTGATCATATACTATCAAACATAATAGTAGAAAATTAAATTTCAATTTATTTAACTGTAGGTGACATTTAAAATATTCGAAATACAATTGAAAATTGAAATTTCTTGCTCATAATGGGTTATTTTCTTAGGATTATTTTCAAGAATTTTAATTTGCAAATCTCCTAAAAAATATTTAAGTTTAATAACAATTTCAACAAGTTTTCAAAAATACAACTAAATTTAAAATCTAATACAACGCTTCTGAAGGCTGGTGACCTTCTCAGTATAAAAACATCAACCCAAGATGACTCACGACTTCAGCCCCCCCTTTCAAACCTTCCTTATTAACTGAAGTTTGGTGGGACGGACGTTATAACTACACTTTCTACCATATGACGAATTACTACTTGGACATGATTTCGAATCGAAAAATAAATTTATAGTATAAACGTGGCAGTTGGGCGTATAATGTAGAGAATGAATCATACAAACAATAAAGTAGCCTCGGAAAGGACTAGAACTCTAATTAACAAAAGGCATGCACACGGTAAATGTAAAGGTCAAGTTTCAGGCGACGAATAGAGACTGGGTGTTTGAAATGCTAGGGGGGTGAATGATCCCAAGGTAAAAAAATTACGAGAAACTATGCACGTAAGGAGTTTAGATATTTTATGTATGCCTGAAACAAAAAAAAGCGATGCAAAAGTCTGGACATAAAGAAAACGGGGCTTTGAAAGGCGGATTTTAATTATGGTCAGGAGTATTTTGTGAATCACATGGTAGCCAAGGGGTAGGTCTGATTTCGAATGAAAGAGCGAAGGAGCATCTCGGAGATTATGATTTCGTATTTCCCACACTGCTGTGGGCTAAAATGAAAGTTGAAGTCAGAAAATTATTTATCATAGTATGCTACGCGCCAGTTCATACTGATCCCAGAGAAGTAAAAGGTGCCTTTTGGGACACGTTAAATGACACAATAAATATTCGCGATCATGGTCAAAGAATAATTCTGCTAGGGGATATGAATGGATGGGTGGGCATCCAAAATTAGGATACAGAGAGAGTACTAGGTAATTTTGTGGATCAAAGGACAAATTATAAGGGGAATGATTAGTTGGTTTATGCTTAGAAAGGGGTCTGTTTATTAAAAATACTTGGTTGAGGCATAAAATGATCGACATGTACACCTGGTCTACAGGAAATATCCACAGTATATTTGACTTTGTTGTTACGGATGAAAGACTAAAAGAGCTAGTCAAAGATACAAGGGTAATGAGGGGTTCTGAATGCAATACTGATCATTACCATCTAATCTGCAAAATTAACTTTGGTCGGGATGGAGAAAGAAGAGAACCAAGAAAACAAAAACATACAAAGCAAATAATATAATCGAAAGCATAGGTAAGGCAAATTTGGAGGTGCTTACACGAAACAAAGATAGGACGCATGTACTAAGTTCCGGGATATCATTGTTAGATGTGCGATCGAAGTGTGTGGTACCGCGGTGGTAGGAAGAATTTCTGGTGATGCATAGTGGAATGATGAAAGTCAGGCTATCCAAAAAGCAAAGAAAGAAGCGTACAGGAGAAGTTTGAACATGTCAGGACTTAGGGATGAGGAAAGAAATAGACGTATAAATGATTACAGACACAAAAAGAGTATACTCAAGCGATTCATTAAGGAAAGAAAAGATAAAATTAGAGCAGAAGAGAAAAAAATACAAAATGGCTTTGAAGGAATCAAGAAACTGCTTTATAAAAAAATGAAGGGAAATAAAAGTACATTATTTTCAACATGAGAAATAGAAAAGGGGAAATGCTATATGATGCAGACGGGATACTAGACACTTTGAGAGACCATTCGGAGATAAAGCTATAAGACACCACAACTGCGATGTAGAACACAATGCAGAGACAGTATTAACGCTGAAATGGTTAAACACGGTACATGGCTTAAACATACCATATAGACAGTGCGAATTGATAAATTTATGCATCGAGATAGGAGAAATCCCAGATGATTCGAAGAAAGCGATTATCGTACCAATGTACAAAAGAAAGGGAGATAAAAGCGACTGCAATAATCATAGAGGAATCAGCTTATTAAGTACCGTAAGTAAAATATGCACAAAAATACTTATTCGTAGGGTAATGAAAGTAACAGAAGAAAATATTTGGGAAGTCCAAAGTGGGTTTATCACAGGAAGGTCATGTACTCTGATGGACAAAGTTAGCAGCGATATAATTCTTAAAGAATGTGGTGCGGAAGAGACATTAGTTGACACGTGGGAAAGAAATTGGTTAAGATGGATCGGACATGTTGAGAGAATGAAAGATGAACGACTAATGAAACAAGTGGACGTGCAAGAAGCCAGAGACGTATTCCAGGATAGAAAAGTATGGTGGATAATAAAGTACGACACCTTACATGACGACTTCGTGAGAATCTTCACTTGGAGTGATTGCCTCCCCCTACCAACTGAAACGAACACGCCTTTTAGATATACAAAAAAAGGGTACACTTTCGCACCTTTTTTTAGCTAATTCTCTATTAACCACGTGCTTCCAGACGTAAATATTGTCGATTTTACTCCTTCCCTCTCTAAAGCCTGCCTGCATCTCCGGAAGTATTCCTTTTCCCTCAACATCCTTCCGTAGCCTCTCTGCCAACACCATTGCGTATATTTTGTACGCCGTATTAGCATAATTTTTCTATAATTTGTATGCCTCTTCCTATCCCCTTTTTTATACAGTGGTAAGAGCAGCCCCTCCCTCTACCTTCTTCGGAATCCCTCCCACCGCCATAGTTTTTTCACTACCCCCTTTAGCCTCTTCCTTACCTCTTGTGTGCCAACCAGGCATGCTTCGTTCTCTACACCGCACAGTGGGGCGAAATGAAAAAACGATGTTCAAAATAACCTGTAGGTCCCAATTCTTAATCGATTTTCAATTAAT
>JAAAKG020203955.1:506-23236 GCA_010014905.2 Druon quercuslanigerum
CAGCTGGATACATTTTTAACGAATTCTCCCCCCCCAAGTCCCATTTCCCATGGGCTGTACGAGGAAAATGGATTTGCGGGTAACCCCCCCCCCCCCCAAACGTATCACGTATTTTGTGAATGGCCCCTCGCGAAATGAAAAATAATATTGGAATTTACAAGAAAAAAACTTATTTTTTCGTCTTCTTCCTGACTATTTATGACTTCCAAACTCCTTATAAATAGTCTGGAAGAATTAAAAAAAAAAGGTTTTTCTTTACAAATTGCAATTTTTTGTTTCCCAGACGTTAAATCAAGAATATTTACATCCCAAAGTTCTTTTCCTATACTTAAAGTGATTTTAACCAAAATGTGAAATCAGTATACATCTTGACTGGTTCTAGATTCGGGTTAAAACCGCCTTAAGTAATTTAATTTATCAATTTAGGAATGTTCGAATTTACCCCACTCATCCGAAATTATCCCGTTTGACGGTACGCAAAAGTGAAAGTGTAAAGTGTAAAGTGTAAAAGTAGAGTTGAAACTGCAAGTTACAATGCAAAACTGAAACCTAAAGTTGCAAATTATGTTTTAATAATAAAGGCATAGTCTTTACAGTTGCTTTTATTTGTGTTTATTAATACATTATAGCATCAAGGAAATGAAAATTAATTATTACTTGTTTATCGCAATAAAATTTCAAGGTAGAATATTGAGAATCTAATTTATGTGAAACCATTATGTAAGTAGTTAATCTAAAAATCATGTGATTTAAAATCCATTAAGGAGTAATTTTCTAAGATTACAAGGGCCCGCTCAAAAAGTACGTCGCACTGCTATAGCGAAAGGGTGAATTAACAGTTTTTGTAACGATTCTTAGCGTAGGGGGGAAGGATGCAGAATGTCACACCACCCGTTGAAAATATAAAGAAACTTCCTCCTTCTTTGTTTAAATGCAGATTGCATTAATAGAACTCAATATGAAAATGCGACTATTTTTATTTAAAAGTCATTCTTTTTGGTACAGAATTAATCTTGTTTGGTTAAAAAATTACTATTTGGTTGAAATTAGTATTATGTTTTTGAAAATTCAACTTTTTTGCTGAAAATGTTTATTCGTCTTTCTTGTTTTCCCGCATAGCATGAGATATCGTGCAGGACGAAAATCTCAATATCCGTGGAATGTCCCAAGGATATCTCAGAATATTCTCAGGATATCCCATTAAGGTCCCAATTTTATATGCCCAAATGTTCCCAAGATATCCCAATTGTATAATTTAGTATATTATTGGAAATAATTTAAGAATATTATGCATTTTCCGGAGATTTTATACAAAGTGCAACATTAAAAAATACAATAATGGCAAAGTCCCCTTTAAAGTCATTTTCGGGTAAATTCCACCATGGCTGACAGTGTGCGAAAACTGTCGGACAGTAATTAGTGACACTTTAACGAAAGTCAACAATTTCTCGAATCTTCGTGCCAAATTATAATCAATTGTCATTTATATTATACAAATAAACTCGGTAAATATTGGTATGATTTTTTTATCATAAAAACTGATTTTTCCGTTGAAAAGTGTGATTTCTAAACTGCGCAATTTATATTTTACAGTTATAATAACAGCCAGATTAAAAAGTTTTAGAAAGTGACTTTTTTTAATGTAAGTAGGCTGTTATTGGTTATGGAAATTAATCGCGGTAATAAATTTTTTACTATATATACTGATATAGGATTTTGAAAGAAACCAAATATTCGAGATTTGTTCAAAGCGGCTTTTTGTGAATCTGGATGTTTTCAGGAATTCTACATATTTTCATAAATATGCATTAGAAGGGGAGGCACAACATTCGAAGTAATTTAGATGAATTCATTCATTGAAGAGTCCCCAACAAACAGTGATAATCTTTCGTAAGCTAAGTTTAAACCCAGAGACGTGAATCCTATGTTTCAGAAAACAAAAATTTTCCATATTAATCTTATGGGATTTTTTTTAAATAATAGGGACATTTGATTAAGTCGCCATTTAGTTGATCTATTCAAATATTAGTTAGGCCCCAGACTGACGCGTAGATTTAATTATTAAATGGCTAATGTAAACTAAATTTAAAAAACAGCATATGGCGACATACTCCCCGATATCGTGTCGATCTGCGAGGGCTTCTGCCTTATCCTGGAGGCGAAGGGAGTCGATGAGTTCATCAGCTGGAGCATCTTCAGTTCGTCGTTTAATAGCAGCGGTTAGAACAGCACCCTCGGGACCAAGACCTCCGAAAAAAGCAGTTATGAGGCACTGTGCTGCACTGCTCTTGGGCCACGCTACGTGTTCGGCTGCAATCCTGCCCATGTTTCCCCTACAAGCTGGTCTTGGGGGTTTTGATCCATTTTTGGGTCCAGCTTTGCTGGCTCTGCTCTTCGCAGCCGCTACTTTAGCTACTTGTTTTGCCCCCATCATCACTCAGAAACTTGGCACTAATCTAACTGTCATCGTTGGACATGTTGTCACAAGCATCTTCGTCGGGGCTCATCTTTACCCTAGGTATACATTTTCTTCTAGCTATTTAACAAAATCCTTTACTAATATTCTGGATCCATCCTGATCTTATAAATTCTGATATTTTTTAGGTGGTACGTCCTGGTGCCAAGTTATGCATTGCTGGGAATCTGGATGAGTCCAGGGTTTTTGGCAAGAACCTCACATGTGAACGTCTGCGCAGCCAGTCTTGGTCTGGTATGTGCGGATCCTGAAGATCCAGATGATACAAGAAGAGATTGTTTGTTGAGAAGACTGAACAGAAGCATGAAACTGGCAGAGGATATGGGCCTTGCTTTTGGTAAATAATTTTGTTTTATTTGTCACTAGCAGTAAATTCACGCGCGTAAGGCGTTCGTTCACCTGCCCGGATTTTTATTTTTTCCTAATATTAAAAACATAAACAATTTAAAAATGCATGACAACCAATGTTTGAATATTTAGTGTTTAAAATTTTTTGGATAGATTCAAACTGATTTAATAAATAAAATATCATAGAATATTAGCTGTTGGACTTATTCTCTCGGAAAGAAAAAAAATATTTTTTTTATTTGCACGCTATTCTAAAGTTATAACGAATTAAATTACATTTAACGATTAATGGGAAAGATGTTTAGCAGATTTTTTGTTGTACTTCAAACCCTTAAAAATGAAGAAATGTGTAAAAAAGATATTGCTGTTTACAGCACATTCTCAATATAAGCATTTCAGGGTGGCATTTAAAAATAAAAACAAGTTTTTTGTCTTTTCCTGCTTAAGAATTATTTTCCCAGGTCATCGAAGTTAAAAAATCAAAACTTCAAAACCTCAAAAAGTTTCCAATTTAATTATTAAATACTTAACTGCAAAATCAAAGCATCATAACTCTTCTGAATTTAAAGTATATTTAAAACTTAAATTCATAAATTTATCAAACTTTTGATAATGTATACTTAAAAATTAAAACTGCATCAATGTAAATGGCATTATTTCTCAACTACCATCTGTTTTTGTGATTTAGAGCTCTGTTAATACTATAATTTAAAAGTTGTTTACAAGAAACACTTTTCTATTAATTCTATATGTCACCCGTTTATTATAACATAAAATTACTGAATTTTAAAAATGTTTGGTCTGAAATTTATTGGAGTTCGTAAAGTTTAATTTATTATTTGCAATTTTTTCTAGATTGAAAGAGTTTTTTTTTTAAATTTTACATTTTTATTGCGAAGTGTCCATTAGCAAGGCTGTCTGAAAGAGCATATATAGTGGCATGATTGGTGCCAATTCCCCCCCCCCCCCCTACCATGTAACCCCTTCCAGGTCAACCATTCATTTTGCAAGGTCTTTTAATTGAGTTAGTAGAGAGGATTTTTAAAAACAAACTTTTTTCGAAATGGCGAAGGGAGCTGTTTATTTTTAACATTTTGGTTGATATTTAAATTAGGACGAAGAGGGAAAGATACTTTATTTTTAACATTTTTCTTAGGATGAAAGGTAAGTATTTTTTACATTTTTAATCTTTTTCTGTATCGAAAGAGGAATATTTCTTTATTCAATTTATAGGGAAGAGATTTAGGCATTTTATTTCTTTCTGAATTCTAAAAAGAGATAATAAAAACAAAATCTGAAATGGGAGAGGGACATTGTTTAGTTTTAACATTTTTATTGAGTTTCAAGTCATTATATTCGTACAATTCTGCAATAACATATTAAAAACTATACACAATGTCCATTAATCATGAGCATGGTTAAAAAAATTGAACTTTCATAAATGAAGACAGCAAAATAAATTATATTTACTTAGAAATTAGGATTTTTTTTCGTTTTTTTAAGTGCATTTTAAAAAAACATAACTTGCAAAATTCAATTTGTGTAACAAAATTGCACAAGAAGGCCTATGAAGAATTATATTTTTAAATAAATCAGTTTTTTGTAAAACTTATAATCAAGAAACTCAATTTGTGTAGCATAATTGAGGGGCCGGATTCACTAAGGGGTTTAGCGCGTGACCTTTCCGAAATGTGACTCGCAGATGATTGATTTTTAAAATTCAAAAAAGTGAGTTAAGAAGTACCATCATATTCGTCTTAAAAATTGTCAACTTTTTTACATTTACCACTTTGTTGTACAATTTCAAGTTTCAGAGAAAAAAATTCACACATTTCGGAAAGGTCACGCGCTAAACCCCTTATAGAATCCGGCCCCTCAATTGCACAAACGGAGTTAAAATGAGAGAAATATGTTTTTAAACAACATCGTAATCGGCTCATTAGATACAGTTATACGAACATTGAAAAAAGAGAGCGCAAAAACGAAAAGATACAACCAAACCACCTCGCTTTCTTTTCTTTATTATTTATCCGTCTTTTTATACCACCAGGAACCGAACTTTTTTCGTTTGGAAAAAGCTTATATTTTTTCTATTAAATACCTCCAGTATAAAAAATGGACGAATGATTATTTATTCATAAAAATAAGCCATCGATAGGTTTCGTGCTGATACTATATTTTTCAAAGATTTATAACTCTCTTTATATATTAATAAAAAATGATTATGTCCAAAAGAAAGGGCATGATGAACACACTATCGAAAACGAGGTGAAAAAAAAAATTTCTAAATTTATATCAAAATATATATAATAATATGTAGATATTTTAAACTAAAGGTATTAAAAGGAAACGACCTAAAATTTCTTTTCAGTAAAAAAGGAACCCATAATTCGAAAACATTCAAATTGTTTTTCCCTTTATTTAATTTCAAATAATAATTCCTTCAAGGACTGTAAAATTAGACTCTATTTAAATAATTCAAATTGTTTAAATACAAAGGAGTAGCCTACCAAATTGTGCAATTTGAAATTTAAAATCCCAGGTTTTGAATTATTTTTTCCTGATCAAAAACACTAACATAACAAAATTCCAGACTTTTTTTTAACTGAACCTTATCAAATTTCGCATCATGCTTTTTAAAATGCGGTCATTTTTATCTAAAGTACAAAATTATTAATTTAAAAATGAATTTTATAAGATGTCAAACTGACATATGCTAAAATAGGCTTTTTCTTTTAAGGGTTGAATGTTCTCAAACTTCTATATAAAATCAGCCCAGGATGAAGACAATTTATCAATTTTTGAAATAACGATATTGTAAAAATGGTGTACCTTTCAATCTTTTCTTATACATTTTCAATAAATTCCGTAATAATCAATATTTTTTAATGTTCTAGGGCTAATTTTAACGTTATTTTTTTGTTTTGTAAATATATCAAATATATGACCAGAAAGTTTCTAAAAAAGTCCCTTAAAATATAAATTTATTAAATTTTTATTTTTATTTGCCTACAGATAAAATATTTTCAAATTTTTCCAACATAAAGTTTTTGCTTTGTGTTAAGACATTTTCTTAGATTTTTACTCATAATCTGCTGCGAAACTATAAGAAAAAAAGCTTTAACACCAGAGTAACAACATTTTAAAAAATTGATTATTATGGAAGTTATTGATAATTTATGAAAACAATGAAATTTACACTATTTTTACAATATCTAGTTACAAAATAGACAAACTGGCTTAGCCCTGGGCTCATTTTACAAAGAATTTTAGAGCATTCAACACTTTAGAGAGAGAAAAATTTAGCTCAATTAAAATTTTAAAAAAACCTGGTCAGTTATCAAATAAGAGGAGCCTGGAAACTTTTGCACTCTAGTTTATGTAATAGAAACGATCTTAATACATTTTTTTTTAATTCGTATATTACAATGTAAATTTTAATTTTTAATAATTTGTCTGTAACAGGTTGCTTTATAGCATCGATCCTGATTAGAATAACCGACATGACGCCCATGAATCTGATGCTGGATGGAGAATCGGAGGAAGAATGTGGCGCAGAATATTGTCCTGAGAAAAAGATGCACTTGTACAATGAAGATAATCGTTAGTTGATACTCATCACATACTTTTAAGTTATTTCTCTTAGGGGGTTTTTAATTGTGCGAATTGCTTGCATGATTTCGTCACAGGACATGAAACATTTCCCCTTAATTTTGAGCATGGTCAAATTTACTATTGCATTTATATTCTTTATATTAATACATAATATAAACTGGAAAAATTTGTTTTAGTGCATAATGAAACTATATTTGAAGCAACAATACCACCTGGAACTTCAAAAATCATAGTCAGTGTGTGGCTGGGTCTTGCAGTGCTTGCAGTTGGCACTTCTTGTGCATTCCTGGATTCGAGATTAAAAGAGCCACAGAATATTAACGATAGGGTCAGCACGGATAATTTACTGAAATCCGTGAAAAGCGCCTTTCAAGACCCAAAATTGCAATTAGCAGCACCTCTCACCTTATTTGTCGGGTTAGAGCAGGGATTCATATACTCTGACTTTACGGAAGTGAGTCTTAAGAAAAAGCAAAGAAAATAAAGTTAATTAAAAGCGTTAAATAAACAGTGTATCAATAATATTTTTATTTTTATTTAAATAATCATTTTCTCAATAGGCTTACGTCGTTTGCGCTTTGGGAGGAGCTGGACCAGTGAGCCTGAGTTTCCTGAGTCTTGCCTTACTTCAAGCACTTGCGGGCGCAACACTTTCTATGTTGATGAGGCATATCAAACGATATTATGTCATTGGTAATTATTTATTATTTATTCATTAAATATCTTTTTATGTATAAAAAATATCCAAACATCAAATATGTTTTTCAGAGGATATGATTTTAAAACGTATTATAATTATGACTTGCAGAAATTTCTTTATTATATAGAGAGGAAATTCGAGGCAATTTTTTCATTTACTTACAATTCTTTGAAATTAACAAACTATTTTCTTCATTAGCAAAATATGTCTCGCCGCGTGTAGAATTATCCGTCACCGCGCTTTTAACGTATTTTAACATTTAAAAAACATCAAAAGTAAATTTTCAAGGTATTTCCGGATTAAATACTCATCAAAGTAGAATTAAATACTAAGTAAATAAAATTTACCACGTTTTCATGACGTATTTGTCAAATAAATAAATGTATTAAATTATTTTATTTGCATATAAAAATTTTGTTTTTAATGTTTAACGTTGAGAAAAATGTAATATTTATGTGCATGATGAAACTGATAAAAATTCAAGATTTGTGAAGGTAATACTTTATTTAATCAAGACAGATGCATACAACAGTATTTTAATTTCTATGTGACATAATCACAAGTATATTTATTGTTAAATAGCAAAAGAGTATTATTACAAAGCATGAAAAACAAGCACTTTTCTGTATTTTCGTTGCTGAATTTAAATTTAAATAATAGTTTTAAAAATCAAAACTTTAAAAATTTGAGCTTCTATTTATATATTGATCTCATAATATGACTACTTGAATCAGTTCTTAATCAAATAATCCTGTCAATTTTATTTTTATTTATATTTTTTTTATATATTTATATTTTTTTTTTTTTCGATATTCGTTAATAGGGACAGCAAATCCTTTTTTGATTAAATCCTTATATAGTTTATAAAATTTCAGAATTTAAACGTTAAAAAATGTTTTTTTGATCAATATTATTTATTTATTAAAAATACAATAATCAAATATGTTTATCAATCAATTTTTGT
Source organism: Druon quercuslanigerum (assembly GCA_010014905.2). NCBI lineage: Eukaryota > Metazoa > Arthropoda > Insecta > Hymenoptera > Cynipidae > Druon > Druon quercuslanigerum. The sequence continues at coordinate 8,610 of JAAAKG020203955.1, forward strand.
TAATGTTTAAAGGTTTTAAAATGTATTTCTAGAATTTAAAATAACAATAATGACATTAAACTTATACAAAAGTGAATTAAAAATTTAGCGCGCTTCGAGCGAAAAACCAATTCATGCTTAATTGTCTCCGATCCGATTTAATTCAGAATTGATATATCTCGAAATTTCTTTTTAATTGAAAATTCGATTTTTCAGAATATATATTTTTTTAATACTATGCATATTTCCAAACAAAAATTTTTATCCAGTCCTACGTTGTTTCCGATAAGAATACTGCCATTTTATTTTATAAAAAAAATTTGCCTGAGCAATTTTAAAAAATATCGACTTTTTATATTTTTAAACAAATTAAAGAGAAAGGAAAATTAAAACATCAGTTGAAGTGAACGTCCCAGTAATCATGAAAATAAAAGATTTCATTGACTTCAAATATTTAGAAAATTGTTTTGGAAGGATTATTTAAAAAATAATTGGTACTGATTGAAGCATTAAACATCCTAGGATATTATAAGAATTGTTTTTACATTGTATTGAATATTACTTTTTATTCATAAAAAATTCAATGTCAAAAAGCACCAATGTCACAGTTATCGTGATTTCCAAATCTGCTATCGTGAGTCGTTCTCCCAGTCTTCGTGAAAAAGGTTAAGTTTTCTTGAAATCAGTTTTTAGCGATTTGGAGGTGTATTTCGAGTGTATTATTTATTTTAACTATACTTTAATAAAATAAAATAATGGGGTCTCAAAGATAAATAGAAAAGAGAAATTATAAACATAATGACGAAATTTCATTAAATTACAGTGAATAAAAAAATCGTGTGCATCTGGAGGTAATGTTCTGTTTACGTTGTCAAAATATTAAAACTATAAATAATTATATAACTATATTACACATTTTTTCATACTATACAGCATAGATTAATGTTAGCTAATAAAAAACTACTCAATAACTATTAATTTCACTGAAAAATGATAATAAACTACAAAATTCATAATGAAATCACTAAAGTCATGCCAATATTTTACAACACTTTTTTCAGTTTTAAGTACTAATTTATATTACGATTTAATTTTACGCCTTTTTTAAATTAGTTAAATTATTATTTGTAATGAAATATGTGAATAAAATTTTGACATAGTCGTCCTAGTGTTGCAACTGTGCTTTTCAAACGTTCCTGTAATCGGGACCAATATTTCTCAAACGCGAAGGTACTAAATGAAGATTTTACTTAATAATTAATCATTTTCGTCCTGGTCAAGTAATTTTATTGACATATTAAATCTTAAGCAAAGAAACGCCTTTGCTAAACTAAATGTTAAGCTATTCTGCACGTTTTGTGATTCATCGGCACCGGCAATATAAATTAATTTTTTTTACCCATGTGGACTATTTGTAGAAAAAAAACTAATTTGGTTTCCACAACAAGCACTGTCCAAACTTACTTAAAAATATTTTAGAATTGTAGTTTTATGCGGAAAATACTTACTTACTTACTTGGTAAAAAATCGAAATTCAAAGAAAATGTTTTTTTTTCTTTTTAGAAAAATAGACAACAAAATTCAAATACTTTTCTTCCTCGCAGAAAAAAATGTTATATCTAAAAGCGCGAAAATACCTGTCCCCCAAATTTCCTTTAAAAAACATCATATTTCGTCGCTGAGAGATTTTGCGACTTAAGGTGCAAAATCCGTCTGATTTGAAACATATTCGGCCATAGACAAAATAATTTCTTAATAAACAAGTTTTCAATTTTGTAAAAAAAAAATTCAATTTATTTCTTACTGCTGTTTATTTTAATTTCAGCCGTCGGATTCGCCTTTCATGCCTGTTTGTTATTGGTGCTGGTGACCTGGAGACCAGCAGGTGACGATCCAGCACTTTTTCACGTGATATCAGCAGCTTGGGGTGTCTGTAATGCCATCTGGGAAACCCTAATATACAGTACGTTGAATAATGGACTAAAATTATTCTTTTTTAATTTTCTCGAATCTCTTTTAGTTAGAACTTAATATTTCTTTTGCACCTATTTTATATCCATACAGGTATTTTCTATTATTTCAGAAAACTTATTGCAAATATTGATTTTAAAGCAATTTACAAAAAAATTGACAATCTGATTTCCATATTAAAAATGTTTTCTGCAGAACCCAGCAAGAATTTTCTAATTATTTATTTGACAATCTGATTTCCATATTAAAAATGTTTTCTGCAGAACCCAGCAAGAATTTTAGAATTATTTATTATTTATTTTATAAGTAAGTTCGTTCAAAATAATTGGCCCCATGACAGTCTGGTATATGAACTTAATAAGTTAATATTTTGAAGGATTAAACACAAAAATTATTCTCCTGTTTAGAATGCTTCCTAATTTTGATTTCTTGAATTAAAAATAGAAATTCACGACAATAAAAGTCATTTTAGCACAGCTAGAATATTTCAATTATTTCGTATCTATAAACGAAGTAACCAAAAGATATCTCAAAAGGAAATACAAGAAAAAATTTAACTTATCGATCCCTTTCGGACATGATAATAATCCAAACAAATTATTTGCCTTTAATTTTAGAGATAAAAGCCAATCTTTCTCTGTTTTGAAGCTCAGAAATTTTTGAAATATAAAAACAAATGCTTTTAACAATAAAATGTGGTAGTTCGTTCAAATAAATAATATTTTAGTCAATTTTTTAAATATATTTTTGGAAAATTTTTTTAAAATACACAAGATAAAAGTCAGGTAAGAGTATAATTTTATATTTAAGAAGGTGGAACAGTATTCGAATATGAACTACTATTTATATCTTGTGACGTTTATGAAAAAAATGAGATTTTTAATCGTTAAAAACGAAGCTAATCAAGGCTAGCTATACAAATTTTCCGATTAAATATTTTCAAAATTCAGGATTAAATAATTTACAAATAATTGAAAGACTTGAAACTCAGAAGATTATAGAATTTTTAAATCGAAACTTAATGGCTTATTAAAATTCGAACTGCTTTAATTGAAAATTTTTAAACTAATAGTTAAAAAATGAACAATTGTATATTTGAAGTTCTTAAAAATTTGAAATTGAAATCCTAGTGATTTAAAAAAATTCTGATATAAAGCACGTTTAAAATTATATTTAAGTCCAGACCTTAAAAATATAATAATAAAGGACTAAGTATAGCATATATGATAAACAAAATATATGATGAACAAAAACAAATTATTCCATTAGGTCAGAGCTACAAAACTACAATATTTAAATCTATGGAGATAGGTAGTTTGCAAAAAAACCAACTTTGATCTAGTACACCTCAGTCCTGAGACACTGTTTTTAGTCAGTCTTTTAACAGTTAAATTCAACTTTCTGACATAGAAAATTTTCATTCTTTTTAATTCAAAATCTTATTTTTGTCTCTCGCACAATTTCGATTTTGTGAGTTAGGGAGTTAGAGATTGAAACTCTTCACTTGCAGCTTCCTGTACTGAAAATATTGTAGCTATAAAGTTGTCAATAAGAGGTTCTCCATTAATTATGTAACAGATTTTTTTGGGTGAGGGGGTTTGCGAAAATATTATCGGGCAGTTACGTGGGAGCGGGGATTGATATTTAAGTTACGTAACATTTTTAACAAATGAAACTTATAGACAATCTATGTATCTAAAATCATAGTGAATAACGTTAAGGTTTACTAATTTTAGAATCAAATATTGTAATAATTTTATAAAAATTTCATGAAGATATAATTAGTTTAGTATCCTAGTTTTTTCCATCATTCTGTAAAAAAATATCCACAAAAACAAAGTTTTTTCAACATTTTTTAAATTACTACTACCCCCAAAATCATTCAAATTATTTTAAGTATATTGGGTTTAGGTAAGATATTTGACAAGATTCTAAAGGATTTCAAAGGATTTTTAAATTGTTGAAAGGATTTTTAAGGAAATTCAACGGAGTTCATGGAATTTTCGAATTTTTCAGTAATTTTAAAGGTTCTCAAGAAAGTATTTGCATGAAATTTTACAGGATTTTAGAATATTTTAATGAAAGTTCAAAGAATTTATTCACAACAATTGAGGGATTTTAAAAGATTTAAAAATATTCCAAGGAATTTCAATAGATTTCAAAACTTTGAAGAGATTACAAAGAATTTTAAACATTTTAGGGCATTCAAAAAGATTTCGAGGAATTCTCAGGAGCTTTAAAAAGTTACAAGGGTATTGTAAAGAATTCCAAGTCAGTTTCGGGAGATTACAAATTTTTCAAAGAAGATCTTCACATTTCATTCAATTTCACTGACTTCAAAAAATGACAAGGGTATCTTAAACGATTCCAAAAGATTAAAAAATATTCCAAGAAATTCTAATAGATTTCAAATTTTTGATGAGATTACAAGGATTTTAAACATTTTAAGGTTATTATTATTTATATATTTAGATTCCAAGGAATTTCAGAAGATTTCCAAATATTTTGAAGGCTTTTTTAAGGAATGTCAACGGATTTCACGGAATTTTATCCGATTTCCGAGGATTTCAGTAATTTGAACGGATTTTAAAGGCTCTCAATAAAGTATTTAAATGAGATTTTACGGGATTTTATCATATTTTACTGACAATTCAAAGCATTTATTCACAAAAATTGAGGGATTCCAAGGATTTGAAGAGATTTTTAAATATTCTATGGAATTTCCAAGGATTTTAAAGATGTAAGGGTACTTTAAATGATTCAAAGGAATTTGCAGCAGCTTAAAAAAATTGCAAGGAATATCTTCAGATTTCACTTAACTTCACTGGGTTTAAAGAGATTTTCAGAGAATTTTACAGAGTTCTAGAATATTTGAAAAGTTTTGAAGGAATGTTTAGAAGATTTTCAAGGTTTCCAAAGATTTCAGAGGATTTTCAATTGATTCCACGAGAATATCAGATTTCCGAAGATTTCAGTTATTTGAAGGGATTTTAAAGGTTCTCAGGAAGGGAATTTAAAAATATTTTCCAGGATCACAAAGATTGCAAGGAAGTTCATTAGATTTTATGAAATTTTATGGGACTTCAAGATGTTTTTTAATATTTTAATTAAATTTTAAAGATTTTATTTACAAGAATCGAGGGATTTCATCTATTTTTAAATGCTCCAAAGAATTTTAATAGATTTCAAAGGATTTTTACACGATTTAGAAGATTCCAAGGCATTTTCATGAGATTTAAAAAATATCAAAGGTATTTTAAAGGATTCCGAGGAAGTTTCAGGAGATTAAACAATTTTTAAGAAATATATTCAGATTTTATTTAAATCCACTCCATATAGGCATTTTCAACGAATTTTAAAGACTTTAGAGTATTTAAAAAGTATGCAAGGAATTTCAGAAGATTTCCAAATATTTAAAAGGATTTTTGAAGGAATTTCAACGGATTTCAGAGGATTTCAGTAATCTGGAGTATAAAAGCTCTCAAGAAGATATTATAATTAATTTTCCAGAATCACTAAGACTTCATAGAACATTAAATATTTCAAGGAATGCACAATAGCATACACAGTCTTCTATTGGAGCTAGTGTATCACCAGATTTTATCGGATTTCAAGTGATTTTATAATATCCTAATGAAATTTCAAAGAATTATTCACAAGATTTGAGGGATTTCCATTATTGAAAGAGATTGAAAAATTTTTAGTATATTTTAAGAATCTGAACAGAATTTAAAGGGTGACAAGAGATTTTATAATATTTTAATAAAATTTTAACGAATTTATTCACAAGAATTGAATAATTTCAAAGATTTGAACAGATTATCAAAAATTTCAAAGTATTTCCAAGGATTGTAATAGATTTCAGAGTATTTAAACATAATATCCACACAAAAAGAATCCAAAATACTTTGTTACGAATCGCAACATGGGGGAGAAGTGTGAAAAATTAGCAAAAAATGTGTTACGTATAATTTCTGGATAGTCCCTAACCAAAGTCCAGACAATTTTTCAAAATTCCAGGTGTTTTTGTAGCAACTCTTTAAAATTTAATTTTAATTTCAGCTCTAGTTCTAGGACTATATACGAATTCGTGGCAAGGTCCCCTGGCGACATCCTTATTTTGGAGGTGGTTGGGACTCGCCCTGGCCTTAGGACTTCACGGTTTGGTCTGCACTCGAAGTAGAGTTCTCGGATTGGCTATAATACTTGTACTTTCTGTGGTGCCCTACACTTGGCTTGAAATACGATTAGCCAAACGAGGAAAAAGTCTTGCACCTTTGTGACCGCGTATATCGAAAAATCACAACCGCGAAAATTCGCACAACGACTGAGAAAGGTCCGTTCCATCCAGTTTAAGAAGAAGTCGGTCTGCTTCTGTGAGAAGTGGTAGCACTAAAGCGAGTGGAAGGAACGTTAACATTTTTATCTGCCACACCAGAACTTCCGAAAGCTCTGGCAATGAGCAAGCCTCAGCTTTTCGAATGACTTAATTTCGCATTACTTTCTAATCTTACACGAATCACTTTTTAGATTAAATCAATTCGATTCTACAATAACTCATTCATAAAATTTATTATAACTTATATTTTTAAATCGTTTCACAGTCTTCCTTTCTTTTGAAAAGCCTTCAAACATAACAAGAATATTGAAAATGAAAACCTAGTGAGTTAAAACTAACTCAGGTTTAAAAGTTAATTTACAAAACTAAAAATAGACATTTTTTGGTAAAGCAAAAAAATATAAATTTTTTAAAGGAATACAAACGTGACTGCTTTTGTATTTTTAAAGTTTTTCCCAAAATTTTGGAAATGCCCAGTACGAGAATAAATCCGGGATCCGTTAAGATAAGAAAACAAAAACGAAATCGTTCAATATCAGCAAGACAATCACGAAATAGAACTTAGTTTAGTCAAAAATGTCTATTATCTGAAATACGTACATAGCTTGAATTTCTCAACTGAAAGTATTTTCACTATGCTTACTATCTACAGAGAATGTCGACCAAGTAATTTTTCTTCTCACGAAAGCTACGAAGGTGCTGAATTACGTTGGTATTTGGATTTGAATTTTTAGAGTTGAACTGAAGTCAATTTTCAAACGTTATTTCCTAGTAAAAAGGTGAATGAAAAATCTCTCCTATATTATCAAGTACCTAACTTACGATTTTGAATGCTCACTATTTACTAAGTATGAAAACAATTTGTTATCAAAAAACTGGTGCTCAAAAAAGGTAGAAAAAGACCTATTGTTAAAATGTTGAAAACACTCTCAAAAAGCAAAAAAGATTGACAAAAAGAAAAATTCAAAAACCAAAAAAAAAAGGTTGATTACTTTGCTTTTACTTTGGCCTATTTACTTCATGATTGCAAATAAAAAATTGTTATGTTTATACAAGTTTTTTAAACTTTTTTAAAAAGAAATTCGCGCGATTGCTTCTGTGACGGAAAATGTTCCTCTAAACGTAAGATCTGTTCAATAGTCATACACATATATATGTAAATAAAGAAATACCGATCGCTAACTTTGAATACTTGCATTTTTTTATAGTTAAAGAGTAAGTAAAATAATTTAGGTTTACAGTTAAGTAACGTTTTCATAGACTAACTGTAAAGATTCTTGATCAAGTCATGCTTGGGAGAAAATTTCTAGAGACGAGTTACAAAAAAAAAAAAAAAACTAATGCATTAAAAACGAACCTTGAAAACTATAAATAAGTTTTTGAAAATGTACTGTTCAATCTAGAAATATTGCTCGTATTTTGCCATGCTTTATTGAATACTTCTACTACATCCGCCGTTTAAATATCATCTCTTTTAACTGGATGGAACGCTTCATTACGACAAAAACACGTTTTGAACAATTTAATAGGTGTAAATTATTTACTATATGGCCAACTGTATGAATTGCGAGCGTTAGTATAATCGATGAGACTGCTTGTTCGACTTTATGCAGAAAATATATCCGAAAAATGAATAAATCTTTGATTAAAATATTACCACAAGAATTTAAATTAATTCTTTTTGCAAATAAATATTTACAAATCTATTTTGGTTTTGCTTCTTTTAATTTAAAATATGGACTTAAATCAGCCTCTAAACTTGAGAACGGTTTAAAAAAATGAAAATTGGATTTTTAATCTTCATCCAGAATCTAAAAATGTGTCTCAAATGAAAAAAAATCCCCTCCAGATACTCGGATCCTAATGACATTTCCCAATCCAAATTTTCGCGCTTTTATGCAGCACTAATCTCTCCAGACAATATTTGTTTTCTAAATTGGAAATTCGATTTCAGGAACTTTTTTTATCTCTTCTGAAAAAATGGTCAATTGAAAAATGAGATAACACTTGTTAGAAGTAAAATGTAATTTATTTGTCACTGACCTTGATGTTGACCACATTCAGAAGATGAGTCAAAAAAGACTAATTATGAACGCATTTTAACAAAAACAAAATTGAAGTCTACCGTATTTTAACATACAGAAATATATACAAAAATTATTATCTTTTCGTAAAGATAGCAGGATTTCCCATATATGTAAAGATAATTGAGGCTCCTGACTTACGAATTTCATGATCATGGCTGCATAAACAGTTCATTCACACCTAAGTTATTCGAATACTTGCTTAATTGAAATTTGTAAATTGCTGGATAAATATATCCAAATTGTGCAGTTTCTGATTCAAATTAATAGATCAATATATCGAAAAATTAATTATCAAACTTCTGATAAAAATAAATAAGAAGGTAGAGAAAAATATCACAGATTTTTGAATGAAAATTTGCCTTTACCTCGACCCATCCCAATTTTTTTAAATAAATGCTTCTCTGATGACTTCGCTATACCTCTTCCTCTTCCCATTCCCATGCCACTAGAGATTGACATCATATCATCTTCTACATCTTCCATGGAATTGTTTACCTCCATCATCATCACCTCCGAATATCCATACGGTCGTCTCAAGGGTTTGGAATAACTACAAAAAAGATCATTTACAATTTCAATTGTTGACACTTAAAAGTTAAAGCTGAAAGTTTGAAAAAAATAATTTAAACTGAGAGGTCGTCTATAAAGCAAGTTACCATCTTAAGGGGAGAGTTTCCCTGCAACGGTAAGTTCACTAGTAACTTAAGAAGTTTGAAAGGTACTTTCATATTTCAGACTTTACACTATACTGTTAAAAAGTCATCATTTTTTGTCAAAAATTGAACTGCTTCGTTCAAAGTTAACCTAATTTGTTACAAAATTATTTTTATGGTTAAAAATCCGTTTCTTTGATTGAAAATTTAACTATTCAATTTTGATAAAATTAATCTTTTTTGTTCAAAAATCATATTTTGGGTTGATTGTAAACCTCTTTTTATTGAAAATGAATTTTCTTCTTAAAGATTAATTATTCTAGTTAAAAACTCATCTCTTTGATTTAAAATTAGTTTTATTGTTTTGTTTCGGACATTAAAACTTAAAAATTGATCTTTTATAGTTGAAAAATCAACAATTCATTTGAAAATTCATGTATCTGTTGAAAATTCATCCTTTTCGGTTAAGAATGCAACTGCTTCTGGTTTGGCTGAGGATTCAATTAGTTTGTGGAAAATTCGTTTTTTTTGGCTGAATTGAACTGTTTTTTGTTAAAAAACATTTTCTGTAGAATCATAAACTATTTCATGTTTTATTCAGAAATATTATTTTCTAGATGGAAAATAAACTACATACTTTGTTCAACATTAAACAGCTTTTTTGAAAACTAATTTTTTTGTATGCTGAAAATTTATATTTTCGGGTTGAATATATAACATTTTGTAGAAAGTTCAATGATTTATTAGAAAATTGTACTACATACTTATAAGAAAAGTAAACTAAATATTCAGCTGAAAATTTATGTTTTAGGTTGAAAAATCAACTACTTGGTTAGAAACTGAACTACTTGTATGAAAATCAAACCATTTAGTAGAAAATTAACATTTTTTGGGGTAAAAAAATCATATTTTCTGGTTGAAAGTTCAGCTGTTTTGTAGAAAATCGTCTTTTGACTTGAAAATTTAACAATTTGGTAGAAAATTAAACTATTTGGTTGAAAATTAACTTTTTTGTGGAAAATTCATATTTTTCTTTAAAAAAAATTCTTTTGGCTTAAAATTTCAATAATTCTGTTGAAAATTGATGTATTTTGTCAAAAACTTGTTTTTTTTAAGTGAACTATAAGTATTCTTGGAGAAAAATTCATCTTTTTGGGTTTAAAGTTCAAGTACTTGGTCGAAAGTTCAACTACTTTCTTGGAAATTTATTTATCCAATGTTTACATCTGGTCAAAAATTTATTTTTTCTAGAAAAACCTCTTTTTTCCTGGATAAACCTTAATTTTTGAAACCAGACAATTTAACTATTCTGTTTTGACTAAAAATTTCTCCTTTATAATTTGAAAATTCATCTTTTTGATTTAAGATTCAACTATTTGGTTTAAAATAAACCTTTCTTGGTTGAAAATAAATTTTTGTTGAAATTAACTTTTCCGATTAAAAATTCAACTGTCTTCTATGAAATTCGTCTTTTTGGCTTTAAAATTCATCTGTTTTGGTCAAATTTTAATCTATTTTTTTTTAAATTCGACCTTTTGGTTGAAAATGGATCCATTTATGTTGAAAATTCAACTATTTTGATAACTGAAAATGATTCTTGTCTGAAAATGAAAGACTTTGTTGAAAATGCAACTGTTTTGTTAATAGTGAATTTCTTTGGGTTGAAGATTCGTCTTTTTGTTTTTGAAAATAAACTATACAATATATTTTGAAATGAAATATCAAGAATTTAAAGTGCTTCATATTATATTCAATGTAGTATGCACATTAAATTAATTTGATTTCAAAGAATTTATTTCCCTATTTTGGTGAAAAATCACCCGAAATTGTTAACCAATAAAAGTTCCAGTCTATAGAAAGAAAATTAAATTTGAAAAATTAATTTCTTACTCGTAATCATCTGAATCTCTTTCGTCTGCAATTTTTTCATAAGTTTCCACTGAAGCTAGAGATTCAGTTTCTTGTTTCCTTGACTGACAATCCGATTCATCGTCACTCCAAGGTTCGAGAAAATCAAGTGTATCAGTTGTTTCAAAATTTAATCGGTTTGAGATGTAATCCTTGGTACGCATAGAACCTAAATTCCAAAAATAATACAAATTCATTCATCAAATATCTGACATTGTAGAATCTTTTGAAGAGCAGAATAAAGTTTTTTTAAGGTAAATAACGTACTTTGATATACTGAAGGTTGGAGTAATCTTCGCATTGGACATACAAGAATATGCTCCTTCATTTGTGCTTTAAATAATCGGTGAGTTGCATTGTATGGACATATTTCCAAATAACCTTCTGGAAAACGCTAGACACGAAAATACTATATCAATAACTATTTCACGAAAACGTTTCCCTTTCACAAAAAAAAATGAACTGCGCAAGGTAGTCATATTAATTGATATTACGTATTACACATCAGAAAAAACAACTTTAAAAATTCAATAATTCTGTTGAAAATTGAAGTATTATGTTGAAAATTAGTCTTTTTAGTGAAATATTAATCTTCTTTGTGAAAAATTCATCTTTTTTGTTTGAATGTTTAACTACTTTGTTCAATTTTTTAAAACTATTTACCTCTGGTCAAAAATCTATTTTTTTAAATTAAAAATCCTCATTTTTCTTGTTTAAAACTTAGTTTTTTAATCTGAAAATTTAACTATTTCATTTTTCACTGGAAACTTTTCCTTTATAATTTGAACATTCATCTTTTTGAATGAGGATTCAACTGTTTGGTTTAAAACGAACCTTTCTAGGTTAAAAATAAACTTTTTTTGGAAGTAAACTTTTCCAATTGAAAATTTAACTGTTTTCTAAGAAATTCGTCTTTAAAAATGCAAACCATTAGTGCAACGTTAGAGGTAAAATATAACATGGGAACATGTTCCGAATTCAGCGATATAAAACAAAATCCTGATATTCTGCCTTACTAAAAAAATTGCACGAGGTACAAAGGTATGATTTTAAACGAAAAAAACACGTACGGCCTTGCATTAAAAATCAATTCCGTTTAACGAAAAGTATGCTTTTCTTTAATATCCTCAAATCTTTCCCTAACAAAAAAAAAGTTTACCGCTTGGAAACTCTCGGCGTCCCGCATTCGCTCTGCGAATCGTTGGCCTTCTCGTAATTGTACGTGAATTTAAATTTTCATTTACCTTTTCGCATTTGACAAGATGCCTTTGAAGTCTTCCTCTAGCAATTTTGTGGGAACCATCATAGGGGCAAGTTACAACTGAATCGGGATGAGTGTCGTCCGAGCATATCATCATCCTTTAAAAAAATTTCGCTGATTTTAATAACAAAAAAATTCGTGGAAACAATTTTTCGAAATAAAAAGTTCATCTTGACATATGGAGGCTAAGGACCTTGTGTTTTTGAATGATGCTTTCAAAAATGTTCCTAATTATTGTTAAATTATGTTATCATTCAATTACACTTCTAAAATGAAAGATAAGAACGAAGAAAATCCTCACAGGTAAAATAAGTGTAACACTGGTCTTAAAGTTGGCATTGTAATACTGATTTTTTTGGTTCTTATTTAATGTATTACATATATGTCATTATTTAAGGATATTAATTATTTACATATGGATATCTACCTGTATAAAATTCCTTGTGCGTAGGTCTCCAAAAGAGGAACGGAGTACGAAGTTTGGTTCAGGTTAGGGAGGTTAGGTTATGTTTATCCAAACACAGTGGCGAATTTACGTTGTGTGCCGCCCTAATACCAAAAATATACTGAGGGCAAATATCAGCCATCTTTTATGTTAATTCATAGATTCGACTGAATTAAAAGTCATTACTCATTTTATTAGAAGACTCAATGATGCATTAATTAGAATAATTAAAAAAAATTATTACTGAGTTTATTACAAATATTTGTGTTAAAACACTCTCTCTAATCAGCACAATATCTCCAAATCAGAAATGAGAACATCTCTGATGTAAACACCTTGTGAGAATATTTGTATATACCACTTATGCAAAATAATGTCAGATTTAGGTTAAAACTGTTAAATTCTTTTTAGTTTTTAGGGTACTAAGAATTTGTCGGGGCTTTGCGGGGCTTCTAAAGAATATCTTTAGCTCGCGAAGGGAGATTGAAGTCGATAAGGTTGGTTGCCTTCTCATTTTTATTTCCTCGTTTTTATTTTTGTTTATTTTATTTTTTTATTTCTGGAGAAGTTATTTTTCTTTTCTTTTTTAGGGGCACAAAGGAATTTTTTTCAGATTGCAATGGAAATATTTTATGGTGATTTTCCAAATTTCCCCGTTGAATTCTTGATTTTATTTTCAGGAATTCTGCTCATTAACTTGATTATTGAACGTTAATTAGGATTTTAAATTTTATTTTGATCTCATTTAATTTTCTACAATGTTAGTTATAGAAATGTTAAAAAGGAGCAAATATAATATTGTATTAACTATATAATAATTAATGCAAGTTAAAACTAGAATAGTTCTACAAAGTTGCCTTATCGTTTTTAAAGTTCTTATTTATATACTTAACCTCACATGTCGTGATTTTTTTACGTCATTCATTGGACAGTGATATATTTTCGTAAATAATCTGCGAATTTCGAGAAAGAATTGACGAACTCGATGTGACAAGTCTAAAACCGTTCACCACTTTTTTCCGTTAATAATTACGAAAATATTATGAGTGATTGGGAAAAGTTTCACAGAGCACTCACGAGTTTGCCCAAAAGTTTTGGGACTCATGGTTTATTTTTACAAACTGTCGAGTTCTAAGGTTCAAATCCTCAGAGTTGTGCGAATTTATAAATAAATATAAATTTAATCGCGCAAACTTATTCCCTTTTTATATTTAAGTCTAAAATTTTCGGGAACTATTCGTAGAATATTCCAACTGTCCGTAAAAAAGTTCCAATCAATCTATCGAATTTAGCGGAAAAAATTTTCCGATTCATGTTTTTTGCATGATTCGCTTGGGGGAGATGAGAAAACCTTGAAAATGAGTTCCCGTAATCCCTCCCCTTGCGGTACATGGTCAAAACTCCAAAAGCTTTTGGATTTAGTTTTCCTCGAAAACGGTAGGTTTCTGTGAAAATTCATGTTCGGGATATTATTCCCCACAATTTAGCTCATGGAGTCGATCATGTAGGACTGTAAGTTCCAGAAGTAGGTGGTGCTGAAGTCACCGAAAAAGCGTTTTAACCTATATGACCGTCAAAAAATGTTTTGAACTGCACTCCAAATGTAAAAGTTTTTTATCTCTAAAAAAGCTACAAAATTTGTTTCAACTTTTTTTCTCTACGATGTACCGTATCATTTCTGAGTTATAGCATGCGGATTGTCCAAATCCATACCCATGGGGCTGGGTATGTTCCAGTATGCATTCAAGAGGCAAAATATAAAAACCAGTTAATCTTACGTATCTTGACCTGCTGAATCCAATGATACCGATTAATTTTACAAGAAGTGGATGGGTTTTGTTTAAAAAGCAATGGTTTAAATAAATATGAAAAAATTGTTTTTCTCAACGGGACAAAATTTTCTTTCAAAATATGGACAATTCTAAGCATAAAAGTTCTCTTGTAATTTTTTTGTTAAATGCATATTTACAAAGTTATAAATTTT
>JAAAKG020203966.1:0-23235 GCA_010014905.2 Druon quercuslanigerum
TTGCCACCCTCGCTTCGCTCGGGTAGCAAACTTCACACTCGTCAGAAATCACCGCCATTCGTCACTCGATATGTAATGTACTAATTCCGCAGTGGGTGGTGTTAGGAGTCCCCATACTCCTACCAAAAAAGGCCATTTGTCCAACCTGAAAAATTATAGGCCAATAGCTTTTTTGAAGACACTGTATAAGATTTTGGCAACTGTCTGAAGCAAAAGGATTGTTCGAAAAATTAAGCCTGTGTGAAGCGAGATATACAAAGAATGTGGCCCGAAAAAGGTGCAGTAGGCTGCCGAGAGAACCTGATACATCCATGGAAATAGTATGTTTATCATGTGTTGGCCCTCCAAAGTAAGCTTTTAAATTAACAACTATTATGCTTTTGCTGAAAGTGAAGAGGAAAAGAGAGATCTCAAAGTTTTCTTTTATGCAGCTAGGGCTTTGGCACTTTGAAATCTGCTAATAACATCAACACATGTGCAGAAAAAGTTGTTTATCTATTTATGATTTGGGAATTCCATAACACCTGATGAGGCCCTAAGTATAGTGGGCGAAACGTAGTTTTACATGTTCAATAAAAGACCGAAAAACTGAAAAACATTATTATTATTATTAACACAATCTTGGTCAAAAACTAATGCATTTATTTAAATAGTACCTCCTAATTGAAAGGTGCGCCTGCAAAGTTGCATCAGCCTATCAGCGAGTCTAGTGAATAGACTGGATTGAATACCGGAATGCTTTCGATTTAACTTCTCATAGGCTTATCGTCTGCCTGTTGGAAAGTTTGAAGATTTATCCGCACATGGTGAGATGCATAGAAAGATGCATGTCCCTTTGTAAAACTAGATTTACTATCTCATCTGGAAAGTATCATGAGACAACGGATAACGTCGCCTTCCAGATTGGCGTCTTTCAAGCCGAGACCAAGAGCCCTCTGCTTTTTTGAATCACACTTCTGCCTCCATCTATCGTACTGCGAAATTCTTCTAGATAACTATGCGGCAACACTAGTAATGGCGACCATAAGATCACGCATGTATTTTACACGAATGACTTAAAGATCTAGAAGGCTATCGTAAAAGCAAACTTCAGAGGGCTTGAAATATCGTCAAGAAGTACACTAGAGAGATTGGTATGGACTTTAGATCGGCCAAGGGTGCCAAAATTCATCAGAAGAAAGGATATATTTTTGGCGCTCTCAAGGACTCTAAGTTGTAGACACGACTGTTATTAGACATATTTTAATTGGACAGACCTATACATACCTGGGCATGCTTGCTAGCCGCATTCAGGACGTAACTTCAGCGAAGGAGTCTCTTCGAAGCAGATACAAGCATCTTCTTTGACAGATTTAGTCTTCAAATCTGCCGGCGTTGAACAAGCAATCTGCGACTAACATGATTGCCTCTCGGTTCTACTCTCCTCTTTTGGGGTTGTTCAATGGACAAAGAACGAGCGTACGGTCCTTGATATCGCTACAGGTATACAATCACGCATATGCGTAAGAGCTTGCATACCAATTAGTCTAATCCGCTATTATACATCTCACGCCCACAAGGAAGACGCGGATTTCTAAATCTCCAGTCTCTTCATAACTGAATGAACAAATCACTGAACGAATGGTTATTTGCGACAAATATTCAGTTTGTAAGATATCGTACTGCGATTTTGCTGATTAAGACAACCATTAAATGAGTTGCTGTTATTAACAGAATAGTCACTGAAAATAATGGAATTGTTGTACTGACTGAAAAATTAGTAGTATCAACTAATAAAGTAGCAGTATTATATCTTAATAATTAAATAGTTGGCTCAACTAATCATTTTTCAGTGTGAGTTAAGCGCACAGCTTTCTTCTCTTTCTCCGCAAGTAGTCTCCACCGCCTCATATCTTTCTCCACTTGTCTCTGCCAGGCGTCTATATTCTCACGATCTTCCAGTTTAGTAAATCTACATTCCTCAAATTTCGGCACGCGCTATTATTCACGTCGCGTTTGGAGAAAACAAATAATATTTGTAAAATGTCCAATTTTAATGTCCTTTTTCCTTCAATAATAAATTCCCAGAATGAAATTAAAAAATCAGGCAGATGTTGAACTCAGTCGGCAACGTCAAAATCTATAAAGCCTTACTACATGGTGGACTGCAAAGCATTTATTACAAAGAATTTTGACTAAAATTATTTTTTCTAGGCGAAAGTAAGTTAAAATTCGTAATATCGCTTAGCTTTTTAGTTGAATAAGCCATTTGTTTCATTATTGTTGGCAATTTGGAAAATATGCTATTTGGAAAATTCATAAAGAAAAAATATAATGTGCGGTGATTGAAGTCAGATTGCATTGTTGTGTTAGTTCGGCAGTGACAATTTTGGAATTTTGGTAGTGTGTTAAAGTTTCTTTTTTTCGGACATGTCAAACGATTATTTTTGTACCTTGATACGTGACGTGAAACAAATGCACAGGTAAACAACAAAGAATGAGCATTCAATTTTTCTGGATTCTTTTAAAATCCCTTAAAATCCTCTGAAATCATTAGAAGCATCTTGAGATTTCCTAAAATCACTTAACGCCTTTAAAAATCCTTTCAGGATGCTTCGGTATATTAAAATTCTTTAAAAGGCATTAAGATATTTGCGGAAAATACGGCACATTATAATGTTTTGTGGTGGATTGCCTATAGTCGCACACTTTCCAAATTGCCAAAAATAATGGAAAAATGGCTTTCGTATCTTAAATTTGCATCACGATCTTTGATTTACTTTCGCCTAAATAAATTGATTTTAGTCAAACCTCTATGTAAGCAATGTTTCGCAATCCACAAAGTGGTAAAGCCTCATAGTTTTCGACATTATCGACCGAGTCTAACATAATTTTAGAATACTCAATTTAATCCTGAGGATTTAAAAAAAAATTTTATGAGATAAGTCGCCGGTGAGACCCAGCGATGATTGGACGAGAATGTTTCCGTGGCCCGTTGCTACTTTAAAAGACCGTGAAAATTAGGTCACGGGAATTAGAATTGTTTGAATAAATCACTTTTTACACAAATGATTAAAATTTGGCAGTTCCCAAATTTATTCATAGGGTTGTTCACAATCCTGTCTAAAATTTGAAATTAGTGCACAATTCAGATAATCCCATAGGTTAAGTCACGCATATCAATTTAAATCTATTATTTATATAGGTTTGAGCGTGCAAACTTGAGTTTTAAATTATATTTATTTATTTAGAGTTCATTTAGCAGATTCAAAAGATTTTAAGGATTCTGATTTTATTCCTGGTCCGAACTAGGATTTGAGTCTAGATTTTCTCTAGGAATATTAAATTAAATCTATCCAATTTTCGAGTAAATTATGATTACAATATAGTTTAATTTCTTGTATACTCTGAAAAATTGTAAGGGCTGATAATTCGGATCTGAAAAATATTCTACCAAATCCAATAAAATACTTTTAGCAGCAGACATAATCCCAAATTGACAGAGGACCAAATATTCTTTATAGAATGGTTTAAATTGAAATTTAGTGTTTTGACCTAAGGTATCCGAGGAGTACACGTTTTTAGAAAAGTTCTGAGATAAATTCTGATGTTTTCCTGGGCTTGCACCTACATTTATAACCTTTGAGTAGGTGGCCCTATGATGGATTTGCACGCAATGTCGACATTTCGGACCAATTTTCATGTCGACATCGTTCACCAATTATCTCAAAGCAGGATTCCACCCTCGGAGACACATAGTAGGGGTGAAACGAGTTTGAGCCGATTTAAATTCACACATTCTAAATTATCCTACTACTCATCTAGTTTACCCCGAATTGTAGGTGCCCGTTTGGTGGAATGGAAACCGTTAATATAGACAAGTTCAGATTTTTTTGTTTACTATTTAACATGCATTATGTCGGTGGTCAATCTCATTTTTTAATTTCTAGATGGAAAGAGAGTGTAATGCGTAGCTATTGCACATTTTTAAATAATAATGATCACAAATTGTACCACCACTATCTTATTTTAGTTTAAAACAATAAGTCAATATATGACAAAGTATTTATCAATTATAATTATCAAGTACATTTTATCATCCACTAGAGATAAAGGAAGAAATTATTTTCAATTTTCATAATAAACATATTCCTGCTATTCGAATTTGAATTTCGTTCTATTAACAGCCCACAGACGGAGCTGTCAAATTTCTAAAAAGTTGCAAGACGCTACACTCCTCCACTTTAGCATGGTTCTGATAATAAGGCACTGAAGTTACCCTAGCTCTACGCGGGTGAATTCCAGTGATGAAATCTATTTTCGTGATATGACTGAGCAAAGTAAGAGAAAAATCGTAAACAGAGATTATACGGGCAAGCAAAAAATTGAAAATAGTTATTTAGAAAACAGATTTCTTTGTTTATTCAGTCCAGAGAATTTCCGTAAGTTATTCTAAGTGCGCGAGAAAATAAAGTTCATTTAAACCGAGGGAACCGCCGAAGGTATAAGGGTTCGCTTTCGACAGACACAGTCAACTCCTGTAGTAAAAAATGGCGATATTCAGCGCCATCTGCGATGGGCATCCCAACTGTAAAAGTACATATGTGTTAGTACTTATATATGTATATGCCCCTTCCTTAAATGTATTAAATCCTAAAATAATTTAAGAAAAAAGGAAGAATAAAGACAAAATGAAGCAACTAAGAAACGCAAAATAAGAAATTAAGGATAATTATCATCCTATTTCTCATTTCTTGTTTCTCATTAATTCCATTTTGCCTTTATTTGCAGTGAACCGAAATAAATACAGAAATACAAACAAACGTTTGGAGGTTATGATCTCATACGGTACATTTTTCAACGCTGCATTCCCTGTAGCATGCACCTACTGCAGACCCATACTTCCTCGCGATAGAAGCTTATGCTCTATCACTGCCTTTTTTCTATTTTTTTCATATCACAGTCACTCACTACACAATTTTTTGGATCCATTTTAACGAAACTTTTTATGACTTTTTAATTCACGCGTCGACACCATGTGATATTATGATATGGCAACAAACAAATTCAAATTATCGCGTACGCGCTTTTTCCACCTCTGTGTCACGGTTCAGTGCCATCTGGGATGGGCAACCCAACTAATTTGGCATCCCTCACTGCCTCTCATGCCCCGCGCCAAAGTTCTGAAAATTCGCCATTTCTCACTGCAGCAGTTGACCCAGCCTGGCTTTCTAAGCCGAAATAAATCTGCTGGGTATTTAGACGAATGAAGCGCAAGTGCTGCGGTATCGCCTGCCCTCTCTACGTAGGTCCCTGAGAATCCCCAAGTCACAGCTTATTTCTTGCTTGCCCAATTAGCTACATTTTTTGGTTAGGCTAAGGGGGCAAACTAATAAGAGTCCGGCCTCTGATCCCTTCCCTTTTTGCTTGCAGTTACAAATTCTTACTTAAGCCGACGATTGCATTAAACTAAACTGGCAGTTTAAAAAAATTGTCTTCGGGATCGACGGGACTAATTTATGATTTTATAGCAATAATCCTATGCAGTCGCTACGGCTGTTATTATATTTGCCTATCCTATGCCTTTTTACAACTCGACCCTGGAATCTGTATAATTTTTCCTCAGATGACCAACAAACCTCTTATTTCTAACATTTTCTTTCACAAATCAATCTTAAGACCCGAAACTTCGAAATGTTCTTGGATTTTAACTTTTAGCATTTTTAAGCTGTTTACGGTTCGCTAGGTCACGTTTCGCTAAATTATCTGTGAATTTCGTACTTAAAGGATTACTCTTCTAATATTCCGTAATATAACATTAAAATATAAACTCTTACTTATTTTTATTTTTATTTAATAAATACTAAGTATGATTCTCTACAAAATTTTCAGTTCGCTTTTTTAAATTTCTGTTCCTATTGACTTAAATTTAAGATAAGAACACCGCAAACGTCAATAGCGTTAGGTGTCCCAACCACACTTTGTACAAGGAGATTCGGATTTTCACCTTTATTCTAACAGTTTACTTAAAAAGTCTAATGTCTCAAGTTTAGAAACTTTAGAGGATCAAAAATTTAATTTATGCAAATTTTTCTAGAAAAACAAATAATATTCTATGAACCTTAAAGTATGTCCCTCGATTTGTATAGTTTTAATCGTCATTTGCGTGTGTCTTTTTTCTAGTAAAATATTTTTAGTTACAGTTGACTAATAAACACAAAATTATTAAGAATGTTTGTGAACACAAAATTCTATCAAATTTAACTTAAAATATAAACATTTCCTTCTTTGAATGGGATAATAAAACTCAAAAGTACATTTTGACAAGAAAATCGTCATCAGAGATATTGCTTAAAAACAGTTTCGGAGTAAAAAAATAGATATAAACAATTTCTTTACCTGCACAGCAGGTTTGTATTTAATGCCCAGGCGTTTATTTGTGAGTGGAATGTATTATTTTTTAAAATAAATATTTAAAAAGGATAAAGTTCATCGCTTTCCTGTCTTCATTCGTGTGATGCAACGATATCGCGTATATCTGCACATGCGCGAGGATCAGGTGAGCTGGTTTCTTTATTATTCTCTAACATCCGTTTTCAAATAGAGATCAAACGTCTTAATGAAAAGTTTCCAGAATGTGCAATATTTGTTCTACTCTTTTATAAATTCCTAAACTACACAGTATATTTCCTCGAAGATGTGTGCTTTATTTAAGATGATAGATTTATTTTAAATTGACAAATGCACTGCAATCTTTAATAGAAAAAAGTAAAAGTAAGTATTATTATTACTATCAATGTTTAAAAAATTTAAGCTCTATTGAAAGTATCCTAGAGCAAATCCGCGAAAATTTTGAGACTCCTCGAGGAAAACAGTGAGTTAGTCCATTATTCCTCACGGTTTTCCCCATGTACAAAATTATTTGGAAACTATTCGAGGCCATAATAGACCATCCTTGAAGTTAAAAATTATTTCCTAATTTGCATGCGTTACAGCTTTAAAACTTCTTAAAGGCTCGCGCTCTTTTCAACAAACGCCTAACCTTAAATCCGCTTTCGATATTTAATATACGAATTTAATTATTATTTCTCATTTTTAGAAAAGCCCCTTTTGGATTTAAAATTTTTAAATGTGATGCAATAAACTTTGGTTGTCAAATATGAAATTCCTAATGATAATGTGATTGCCACTTTAGGTACTAAAGTTTACCTGCAATTTGACAATCACACATAATCTTACATTTGCTCGACCGTATGATCATACGTCACAGGAATCTGCTATGCCAGCGAAAGTTAACTCAGCATTTAACAGAACGTAGATTTTCCTTTACATGCTACAGTCCACATAAATTAAAGTAAAATTGAGCCAAAAAACATTGTGTTATTTATCTAAATAATTGTAAATGTTGGAATAAAGCTTATATGTAGATGGAACTGGCGGGAGATTAGAGACTATAATTGTTGAACACAAAAGAGATTGTGAAGTTGGGAATTTTAACACAGGTTTGTCACAACATTGTTGGAATTTTAATCAGTACTTTAATTTTGATTTCAAATATATAAAAAAATATTAGCTACCGAAAAAACACGTATCAGCGATGTAATATTAAGTCTACTTTTGTTAGCAAATTTCGAAAGATTTCACTTAACTTACACACGTTTATGCGGACCGTAACTGATAAAGAAAATTCTATGCTTTAAAACTCATAAATATTTTCGGTTGACGAAAGGATTTATTTGCTTTCAAATCATTATAAAATTTAAAAGAACCTTGCTCGGTCATTAATTATTTATGTTATTCGCTTCATTCTTTTATTTTTTATTATATTCGTTTTTTTAATTTGTTTACTTTTAAACGAACAAAAAGCCACTACTAATAAAATAGTTAAAGCCCTAATCAAACGTATGATTTTTTATGAAGAAAGATTAATCCTAAACTAAATAGTTTAATTTTAAACTTCTTCAAATATTTTCAATATTTTTATTATTCAATAATATTTAATAGTTAAATTTCAATCTTATAAACAATCAGTTTTTCACAAAAAATAGAGTAGTCCAATTTTTAGATCAAAAATAAATTTTTAACCCCCAAAAAACGAATTATTATTGAAAAAGTTAAATTTATTACTGAATAAGTGCTTTTAACAAAAAATAATTGTTCAATAAACTTTTACGACTTTAAACAAATTAATTAAATTTAAAACCATGTCGTTTCATTTTAAGAAGAAAAGTTACATTTTTAACCAAAAAAATAATATTTCGATCCAGTAGATTAATAGAAAGGATGACTTTTGAACAAAATAAATAAATTTTCAACAAAACTGTTCAACTTTTGAACTAAAAAGATAAATTATTTATCAAACAGTTTACTTTACATTCAAAAAAGGATAAGTTCTTTAGCAAGAAGATTAATTTTTGACAGAAAAACGTATTTTGAACCAGTCTCATGAATTTACTACCAATTAGTGGAATTTTCAACTAAAAATGATTAATTTT
Organism: Druon quercuslanigerum; assembly: GCA_010014905.2. NCBI lineage: Eukaryota > Metazoa > Arthropoda > Insecta > Hymenoptera > Cynipidae > Druon > Druon quercuslanigerum. The sequence continues at coordinate 8,475 of JAAAKG020203966.1, forward strand.
CACAAAAAAGTAACCCACGATCAAAAAAGTTTAAAATTCAACCCCAAAGTTAATTTTATTACCGAAAAGATCAATTTTCTAAAAATGGATTAATTAAATTTTCAACCAAAGGGGTGCATCTTCAACCTTCAAAAAATGAATTTTCAACACTGCAGTTCAACCAATCAGTTGGTTTTTTTACCAAAACAGATAACTTTTCCCCCAAATAGTTGTAATATTAACATAATAATAATTGTTTTTCTTCAATTTTTTAAAGTTTCTTAAAGATGCGCCCTCTGCCACGTTATCTACCCCAGTTATTGTACAGTTCAATTTCAGTTCAATACATGTATAATGCCACAGGGGGACAAATTTTACATAGTGGGAAATATTATATTTAAATATAATTTGTTTTATATATTTTTGTATAAAAAAAATTAAAATCATAAATAATTTCTTCCACTGTGATAATATAGAGCAGCAAATCATCAAGCACAAATCTCTTGTCATGAAATAAAAGAAATTTTAAATCAAGATATTTTTGTGGATTAAACTTTATGTCTCGCAAGACTTTAGGTATTTCTAAAAAATCAAGAAAACTGTATCAAACATAAAATCTTTAACTTCCGTCTTTTTGTTTAAATGTACGGCAACAACCACGAGGTTGGATGATATTTTTTTAGCTTAAGATCACGTAGATGCGTGTTGTTGTCTTTAGTTTTTTTAAGTTTTTTTTGGAGATGACTATTGAAATAAAAACGTTTTTCTCAAAACTATACAGAGTAGAGAGGGAAATAAATTAGAACGCCGAATGAGATAGCAACTAGTATATATACGCTGACATATTTTTATACATCATGATTTGTAAAGCCTTTATCAACACTTCACACGACCTAGTTTCTTTAAAGTTATGAAAATAAGGGCTGTGATTGTTACTATCTTGTTCAACTCACTGGTTTTTGCTATAGGTAAGAACAATAATATCTATAACTTGGACTACATTTTTCGTTGCAGTATATGTATTTTCTGTTGTAAAACCGTCAGATAAGACTTTATCTCATAACTATAAAATGATTTTAAAGTTTTAAATTTAATAAGTAGAGAAATTTCAAGTCATATAACAGCCAATCAGATTTTAAACAAAAATAATTGCGTGATTTTCGAGACATTTCATTACACCACTTTTTACATTTACATGGCGTCTGTCTGTCTCGAAAAAATAAAGGGATCAAATCGAACTATCCAAAAATCGAATATTTAATTTTACAAAAAATGAGGAGTACGTTAAAATAGTGTGATCTACAAATTAAAGCTTTTGAAAATATCTGAAATTTTTCTGTTTACAATTTTTTAATAGGACTCGCTTTTTGTTTGTCTTATGTGTCGAAAATAAATAATTCTATAATTTTTATTTCGAGCCAAACGAAGACAGATAAGTCAAATAGTTTAATAGAAGGCTTTTAGCTTTTTTAAGAACCTATCATTTTTTCCTTGATTACTTTTTGAAAAGGCTTGTTAATTTTGTTTTATTTATCTTATAATAAGATGCTGGTTGAGCGATTTTATTTGTCTGAGTAATATAATAAATTATAAAATAAAAAGATGATATTCATTTGACATACTTCAAACCAAAGAAAAGAATCTGGATAAAAATATTTTTTAAGAAACTTTTTTTAGACTTGCAATATTTTATCTAAACCTTTTTTTATGGATTTTTATCTTCAAGATAATCGACGCCTGCCTTCACTTCTTGGTATTAAAAAGAATTAGTAGAAACTCGGCGAAGCGACTTTTTTAACTGCACATGCAGCGGAAAGCACGGGTCTATTTCAAATACTTAATTATATCAATAGTTGTACAGATAAATATTTAAAACAAAGTTTTACTTTAAAACAACTAATTTAATTAATTTAAACTATGAATGTGGCAGTTTCAATCAAATTCGCATAGAGAGTGCTAAGATTTCTTTGAGATTGCTGAGATTGACTAGATTTCCAAAACTTCTCGATATCTGGACTGTCGAGGAGAAATCAGACTCGGCTAAGTTCGGCGGCGTTCGGATGGACTCGGTCGTTAGTTCGTATCACCGTGGCAACGTGTGCATCACGAACGTGTGAATGTGTGAATTCTTTGTGTTGTAAATGGTCAGCGCTTGGCGAAAAATTTCCAAGATTTCTAAAGGAAATACTCAAAGAGTTATCCTAAAATTTCCAGCACAGCAATCTGATATTTCTTAGTGAGTAGTTTCTTGCTTTTTGGTACATACGCCGTTAAAAAAGCTGCTGTGTGTTAGCATCATTTGGGGTCTCTTTGGAAAGACGCGACATTTTGTGCAAGCGTTACAAGATATATTATTTTCATTCTATAAAAATGTGTGATTTATATCGCACCACATAAACACCTTAGGCTAAATGATGTCAGCAAACATTTCAAAACCATTTAATTAAAATTTCTAAAAAATTTTGTTCATAATTAAACGAAATTTTAAATTAGGTTTATACAGAAATTTCTCAACTGTGCAAAAAATATAGTTTTTTTTTGAATTTTTTGTTTAAATACAAATTTTATTCTGCGACTCAATTCCCCAAAAATTATATGATTAAAAAAATTCGTTATTGGAAAACCGAATCATTTCGCGTTTGGATGATAAGGCCAGTGTTAGTTTTATTCTTCAAACAAGAGCCTATTACTTTTTGCATTTGATACGTATGTTTGAAGGTACTCATACTTGTACAAATATCGTTTATAATCTCGACAATCCGGAGACATATGAATGATATTTCATTTTATTTAATCTTAGAATATTCTTGGATTTTACAGTAACAAAAGCCAGAAGATTCATAAAAAAGTCAAGATTCTTAATATTTTAACTTCTTCAAATTTACTTTTTTTTACTTTCACTTCTTAAAATGGGCAAACAATGTTTTTTGAGTCTCCTAAGACTTTACGTTGCTTGGTCGCTAGGAATTTTTGGTTTATCTTACGAAAATATTGGTGAGTTATGTATTATTCTTCCTTTAAAAAAATAAAAAGTGAGCACATACATACCGAAAAATCTTTCAATAATTAAACGATGGCGTTCCAAAAGTTGCCATTTTGACATTTTGATGCAGACACTTTTAATAATATAAGCATTTTTCGCTGCTGATTGAAAGCTCTGAAGATTAAAAATCTGTTGAAATACACTAAACGTTAGGTTTCTTTTCACATATTGTACAGAATGTTCACCTACGTGTCGCAGAACAGATCAGAACTGGATAAATAAAAAGCGTTAGTGGGTTAAAGACAAACAGGGGCAGAATATGGCATGTTGTATAAATGAATATTTACTATACTGTTACAAGGTTTTTAAAATTTTTTTTGTGTAATTTAAGAAATTATTTGTAAGTTCCAAAAACTTCTATTTGTCTTCTATTTGTCACACTAATACAAGTTTGCATTCAAAACTAGGAGGAAAATTGTGTTTTGGCGCCCGGAAAATAAGAATTTTTCTCTAATTAGTTATTAACTTCTTTTCTCTTTTTTTATTGGAACATTCATATCACAAATTTAGTTACACAAAATGTAATATAAAAATGATTTTTTTTTTGTATTTTTACTTAATTCCATGATGTCGTTTTGTGGAGTAAATGAATAAAATCAAAATTATATTGAAATGAATAAAAAGGATGTATAAATAAAACATTCTTATTATACTTATTATGAGATTTTATTTAACTTGTTATGTAGAAGTTCTGTCATTAATTGTTTCGATTTTTAATAAATAAAAGTAAAATCATAACATACACTGACCCAGAAGAAAAGGCGCCAATTTTAAAAGAGATTTTATCATGTAAGAACAGATGACGTGCTGAAGTTATTGAGAAAGTAGAAACAAGCAAGATTATTTCAGTTAATGAATATAGCAGTTACTTTTAATAAAAATGAAGGAAATTCATTGATATTAATATTGTGGTAATTTTACAGGAAAGGTTCTAAAATAGAATTGTATGATTTATTCAGAGGGTTTAAGTCAGTATTTTAGTAAGTCAATTATCTAGTTCTTTTTTCATAAAAACCATTTGAGAAATGGCTATGTCTCTCAAATTAATGGCTTGATGTAATACTTCAATATCATCCCATAAAAAAATGATAAATATTATCATTAAAATTATTACGTTCATTATTAATATCCAAATTTTATTGAAATGATGAATGAAATTTAAGTTGTTTTGTAGAAGTTCTGTTTTTACATTGACATTATTATAATTTAGTCTAACACTATCTTCATGTTCTTTTTGTCTAATGTGTAAGGGCTTTTTTGTTTGTCCAATATAAAATTTTTCACAATTACAGGTAAAACGTTAAACTATGTTAGTTTTTTTCAAGGTCTTTATATTCTGAAATTTTACCATCCTAAGGAATCATAATATTGCTCTTTGGATCAAATTGTTCTATGATAATATTGTTAGGATTATTAATTAAGTTTTTGTTTTTTTAAGTTTTCTTAAAATATATTACATATATGTTTATTAATAATATAATAGTAGGAAATTATTAAAAAAAAGATAATGTTGTTTAATTCTTAAGCTATCTTTATGAAATTTGTGATCATAAAGCAAAATAGCTGAATCTAATAAGTTCATTATAATAACAATTTTTTGATGAAAAATATGTTTTGATAGAATTACACAGCTCCACAACAAATTCGAAAAATTACCCCTGGATTCTGACTATGTCTATCATGTTTTCGGGGTCGATGCACGCAAGGATTTTTCATAGCCACAAGAAATAGGCCCAAAAACCCAATCAATCCTCTGTCTATTGACCACTCAATTCCAATAACCCCATAACCCCTTAATCCCTTGAACCCATAACCTCTTAACTCCATAAACTCAAAATACCATAACCCGAAAACCCCAGAACCCGGTAAGAAAGAGACATAAGCTTGTTGAAGCTCTGAAGCACAGTATGTCCGAGACATGCATGCTTTTTAAGCCTTAAAACCACATTATTCAATAACCCTACTTAGAGAAAAAGTTGTCTTGAAAAAAGAGCATCGTCCTCATGCCTGTTTTGTTCTGAACGTCGTGAATATATGTTTCACGCAAACAGAATTATTTGGCTGCAAGATTAGGTGAAGTTAGTCGCAAAAGGAAAATTTTTGCTAAAAAGGGAATCCTGTTGAGACAAATGGAATTCCTCTCAACCTCCAATTTGATATAACGGAGTTTGTGCCATCATGATAAGCACACGAAAAAAGTTTACGGTGCAGGGCGTCGGATCCCCAGTATTAGCGGCTGCTCAGGGCGAGAAAGCGGGCCTGTAGGCGTCATCATTATACGAGGGCAATTTCGTAGACGTGGGTTCTTTGGCCTCTACGGAGCATAAAGCTACAAGAGGTGATACATTTACGAGAGTTTTTAGTCCAAATGTACACGATGATCCTATTAAGTCAAACACATTTTGTTATGTTTGTGGTACTTATGAACCATTCTAATTTAGAGAAATATCAGTGACGCTGTTAATAAAGCATATAAATATTGTTTTGGTTTGGAAATTTCGAATCTGGACGCAAATTCGGATCCACATGCTATTTGTGGAACCTGTTATAAAATGGTCACTCATTGTCACACTACTAAAAACTTATCAAAGTTGAAATACACTACTCCTGCTTCATGGGGTATGCCTGAATCTAAAGAAGGCTGTTTATTTTGTACGACGGACACTCGGGGTCACAATGATAAAAATCGTTTGAAAATCAAGTATTTTCAGTCATGCAAACTTATACACGTAGTTTTGATTTCAAAGAATATTGGGCACCCCAAGAAGAGATTGGCAGACATCAATGTTGAGAGAGACACCAAAAGAATGAAAGATGTAGATATAGTGGAAACGGATGCAAATGACGGAGTTCTCACCGAGAGTGATATTGAGATGGAATCTGACAGATCTAGTGCGAGCGAAGAGGGTCGGGGATCAAAAAATTCGATACTATGTACAACTTTTCACTCAAGTCTTTTTGATAATAAGGATCGTAAAAATCATTATTCTAAGAAGGAATGGCCTAAACAAGTATTATTAGAGCCTGGGTCTTCAAACGTTATTCGAGCACAACTTGTAGATGAAACGAAGATATTAATACTTCCACTTCATCTAAAACTTGACTTAATGAAACAGTTCGTGTAAGCTTTGGATAAGGTAGGTCAGTGTTTGAAATACATTGCAAGTAAAATTCTGAAATTAAGTGAAGCCAAGTTAGAAGTAGGAGTTTTTGATGGTCCACAGATCCGAGTCTTCTTTAGTGATGCAAATTCCACAGCCCACATGACAGAGAAAAAGAAAGATGCATGGATCATATTTTGCGAGGTAGCTCAAAATTTTTTGGGCAATAAGAAGAGCCTCACATATAATGTATTAGCAAGTACTATGGTAAAAAACTATCACACTTTGGTCTGTAATATGAGTATAAAGTTACATTTCTTAGACTCGCATATTGATTTCTTCCCAGGAAAATTCGGCGATTATAGCGAAGAACAGGGAGAAAGGTGTCTTTAAGACATGAAAGATATGGAGAAACGTTATCAGGGGACATGGGGTAAGACTATGATAACAGACTATTGCTGTTCTGTTCCCTAAAGGGAACAGTAGTCGAATCTATCCTCATCGCTGTTACTGGGTTCAGCAAAACGTAGGTTCTCCCAACGAAAGTCTCGTTCTCAGCGGGTTATGGGGTTTCGGAGTTATGGGGTTATTGAAGAATGTGGGTTTAAGGCTCAAGAAGCATGAATGGCTAGAACATACGGTGCTTCAGGGCTCCAACAAGCATAAGTCTCTTTCTTACCGGGTTCTGGGGATTTGGGGTTATGGAATTTTGAGGTTATAGGATTAAGGGGTTATGGGGTTAGGTGGTGATAGGATTAAGGGGATTATGGGGTATTGGGATTGAGTGGTCAATAAGTGAAGAATTTATTGCGGTTTTAAGCCTATTTTTGGAATTTTTGGAAAATCCTGACGTGCTGGGGTTAAATGGACCCCGAATTTGGATTCAGCGACCCCAAAATATATGATAGACATAGTCAGACTCCAGGGGTAATTTTTTCGATTTTTTTTGTGGAGCTGTGTTATCATTTTCTATAATGCTAATATTAAGAAAGTGAATGGTATTTTTTTATTTCATGTGTGACTTCTAATCTTTATGTATTGAGTTATAAAGGTTTTAATGGTTTTTTCGTACTTATCTTTAGGAATAATTAATTAGGTTTTATCGACATACCTAAAGTATGCAATAATTTGGAAGCCTACGTTGTTAACAATTTCTGATTCTATATCTTGCATTACTAAGTCAGATAAATTATTAGAAATGGGAGATCCCATGGGAGTTACAAAAGCTTGTCTTCAAAAAATTTAATTAAATTTACAGTAGACGTTATCCATTAGGATTTTTATTTCTTCTTTAAATGTATCTAAAGGTTAAGCAGTAACTTCTTTAATATCAGGCCATATTTTTTCAATACTTTTTAAAAGAATATTGAAAGAAACATTAGTAAAAAGAAAAGTTACATTACATAGTATATGTAGGAGAATTAGTAGTGCTAACAATAGGCCTTATTGGAAAATTATTTTTATGAATTTTAGGACGGCCATAAATTTTAGCTAAATTAGTATTTTCTGTGATAAGGTCTTCTCTCTATGCTAAAGCCTAAGAAACTTTTTATTCTCTAAGCATTATACGCTAAACTTATTTTCATTAATTTTTTTAAGTTTATTAAAACAATTTACACCATAAACAATCTTTGTTGAAATTTAAATATGGCTAATATAATTTTTCAATTTTAAAAACTTAACCTCCTTGATACTGAAGACTTTACATCTAAGTATTACAAATATGAATAATTCTTTACATAACGTCTACACCACAACTTAAATTTAGAATAATTTTCCTCTTTTTTTTTTAAATTCGTTTACAATATAATTTTGATTTGTATAATTGACTCCACAAAATGACATCATGGAATTTTCTTTTTAATTCGTAAATTCTTATTACTCTTTCTTAATTCTTGTCACATTCTGAGTTTAATAAGTTTTCTTGATTTTTACACATTTTCCAGAATGTAAATTATTACCAATAAGTTCTTCTGATGATGACAACAGGGATTTTTCAAAACGTTGGGAAAAATTTTGAACAAAAACTTGCCCGATAGAGTTATAAGAAACTTGTGTTATTTTTCATCCTTTATGGATTTTCTTTGACACGAAAGAATATTTATAACAAGATATTTAATTCTTGAATGTATGATACTACGATGATTTTAGGAGCACATATTTTTTTTATATTGTGTGTACAGAACACCTAAATATGACAAAAAATATAAAAAGTTTTTAAGCCTACAGATGTTACCTACATCTACAGATTTTGGAGGGGAAATTTGAATCGTAAACACGGTTACATGAGTTTAAGATTTTCTTGCTGAGTTAGAAATCAAAGAAAAATGACAAATTCATGAACGTTCTGTAGCGTATACTCCGCTAAACTTTGCAGGATCTCTCTAAGAATTTCCAAAAATTACGTTAAAAAGCTGTGAGCATGCAGTGCATTCAATTTGTAGCTTGTTAAAAATATTTAACAACTAAACTTTTTAGTGTTTTGTCCAAATTTTATGTGTTTTATCCTTTTATAAGGGTTTGTGTTATAACTGTAATCTTCTGTTTCTACTTGAAGCAGTCTATCTGAAAAACTTAATACCATAAAACTTGCATTTCAAGTGTATGTTTACCTATACAATCATGGTAACAGGAAAATTACATTTTCCATGACAACACCCACATACAGTAGAATTTTGATTAAAGCAGGCTGGATTGACGCCTTCCAAGAGTGTAACATCTCGGGGTCGAAAAGGGCATTCAACAAAGCTTAAAACATCAGCAGCTTTTGAACAAAGGTAATGTTAGGAAATGGTTCACTCGGCAAAGACTGCTTACGTTTTGAAGGTCTAGATTAGGTGTCAAGGGCAAGGAAACCAATACCAGAAACCGTACTTCAATCCACCTCCAGTGTGCGAAGAAAATTTTTATTATTTAAACCTCGTATTTATTAATATTTATTACTTTCATCTTTATAATAAAAGTATAATTGCAGCCGACCTTCTGATAGATAATTATATAATTTCTATGTAATAAGTTTTAATAAAACTTCGTGCTGTGCCCTTAGAGAGGACTGCCCTTTAAAAGACATAAAGAAAAAGTGTTTCTTTCTCGAACAATGTTTCTAATAATATTTTTGTTATAAATATGTTTGGTGATTAATGTAGTTGCCACAATTTCGGTCAGCGAAACTATTTCGCTCTTTTATAAAGAAAAAATTATTTCTGCTTAAATAACCATTGGCTAATTCTTCTTGTGTTGTGCTCCTTCTGGCCATCGCTGTTTCGCACCACTAATACTTACAGGAATCCTTGGGAGCGACTGATACACTTAGTGCACTTAGTGCAAGCGAAGTGGTAATTTCTGAATGTGGTCGGAATTTGCAATACAAATTTTTTGCACAAAAGGGATTAATTTAAATCCGTTTTATTTTAAATGTAGAGATAAAAAAAAAACTAAGATCATTGTGGATAAGAAAATTGATAAGGTATTAGAGTAAATAATGTAATAAATTACGCTAATAGATTAATTTGTATCGATCTTGCAGATGATGCATCATCAGGTCTCCTTATTCGTCAAAAGCGTTCACCTACAGCATGTGGACATAAGCGCAAGCATTCGGGGGACTTTCCAGACTACGTTAGTGGAACCCACTCAGAACACATTCCCGAATGGGTCCGCGTTATGAACAGTACGAACGAAGTTGGGATTGGTATTGTAGTACACCGTTTTGTCATCGCAGCAAGGGCTAGCATTTTTAAAGAAGGAATAACATATCAGGTTGTATTCCCTGGGCCTTGTGGAAGTTTAGTAAGCCATGGTTTAACAGCTATTAGAGGACATTCCGATTACAAACTCCTGAATGAAAAAAGTGGCGGGCCTCACGATGTTGCCTTGGCTGTATCTGATGGGCCTTTGCCACTACACCAGTACATATTCAATCTGCTTTTGAACGTAGGAGGGTTTACACAACCCCAAGTGATGTGGATCTCTTCCACATTAAAACGCATACAGCCCGTATAAAAGTACTTTTGTCCAATCCCTCTTGAAAATGCGCCGTTGCATGCAAGTGGATGCAAGTTCTTCTAATTTAAAATTTTCAAACACACCAAACATCGTGTATCTGCTTCACATGCTTGTTTTCAAGGAGGTTTGGACATTCTTGTAAATGACGAAATCCGGAAAGGAAAAGTAGTGTAAATTAGGGGAAACAACGGGAGATGATTTAGTACATTTTAGAGAAAATGGCAACAAGGGGAGGAAGGGACGTAGCGAAAATTAAGGAAGGGATACGCGGGACTCGGGGAGTGAGCGTAAGTGAGGGGCAGTATGGGACATTATAATAAATGAGGGTGAGTAGTGGTGAAGACGTGATGTGCGGGGAAGGGAAGAACTTGGTGGAGAGGGGCTAAAAGTAAAGTGACTGGAGGGGATAGAGAGGAATGTCAGGGGTGTAGAGGAGTAAAATATGGCAATGAGAGATTTAAGCTATTTGTTTAACGTCTTAGTAGGATATTATACCCCTTTTTGTAGGCGTACGATACTTACTCTGACAAATTTTTATGCATAGTTCAACTCTTGATTTGGTGCGTCAAATAAAAATATAAATATTTAAAATATTGAACTCTTGTTTTCATTTTAATCATAATTATATACATTAGAACTTTGCATTCATTTATATGAAATATCATTCCCTTCTTTAATAACAATAATTCTTCGCAAATTAAAATTAACAAGTACATTCCGATTCTCTTTGTAAAAGTTAATAAATTATTTTTTACAAATATGCGACTGATTTTGTTAACAGTAAAAGCACAGTTTATAATACTGAAAAAGTTGTATACAATATATTATTTTCTAGTATACGTAAATTTAAAATTTTCTTGAATTTTATAGTATCAAATTTCAACATAAATTATTTACTAAAATGCAAAAGGATTTGTTTAGTCTCCTGATACTTTGCGTGGGTTGTACACAAGAAATTATTGTTTTATATGACAAAAATATTGATAAGTAAGATAATATCGATACAAATTACATACTGTTTAATGAAATATTTTAAAATTAATACAATAAAAAGTTGTACTTTGGGAATGAGAAAATTATAATGTATATTAATTTTTAAAAGCTATTTGAAACTTTAAAAAGTAAAAAGTAAAATTGATTTATCATGGAAGAATTTTTTACAAGATTTTCCTTTAAATGTTTTGTGAGTATTTTATGGTCAAACCTCGTAATCCAATTTTGATAGACGAAAAAAATTTGTCTTGTAAAATTTGTGGCAGTAGTCATGGAATTTTGGACGTCCACCAAAATTAAATTAATCTTCAATAAACGTAGTCAAAGTATTTACACTTTTTGACACTAATTGCACACGTTTGATGGAATTCTGGATGATAATCTGGTGCAAAATGTTTTTGTATTTCATATAAACAATTTCAGTAGAGCACAAAATTCAGTTCACAATCAATTGCAGAAGAGTTGTGAATATTCTACATCGGTTCAAATTATAATTGATAAATTCGTTAAGTGCAGAATAATGCGCTAATATGCCACAAAGTCCCAGACAGTCTGGACAATCGATCTTCACGGGGGACACTGAAACATAAACTTAATATTGAAAAAATTAAATGTCTAATTAGACAATTGGAAATCTCTGATAAATACAATAATTTGCATTTCTTAAAACACGTATCATTAGAATTAAAAATATTCTTTCTTCCTCATTAGAAAAAGATAATTATTCTGAAATTATTAAATATCAAAAAACTCTCGATTGTAAACCTAATTTTACGGATTAAAAACTTGAATGTAGATGCATAGATTATTAAACACAAACGACTATACTCTAAAAATGCAGAGATTATAGACACATGGATTATGAACTGTGAGAATAAATCAGAATCCTGATCATGTTAATTACATTCTTAGGTTAGATGATAAATGTAGCTCTACTTTTGTAAGTTCTAGAAATCAACTCTTTTTTGAAATTGTGAAAGATGTAGAAACGAGAATTGATAAAGTGCTAGATAAATTACCATTTGAATAAAGACATACAATTCTTGCTTTATTTAATAGATACATTAAAAAACCTAACATTATTTCTAATTCAGACAGGACCATATCAAAAATATTGCTGAAACAGAAACCTTTATCAAAGTGCATCAAGATATCTTTATAACACGTGCTGATAAAGGCAATGTTACAGCAATTCGCAGTTTCTTAGGCTCTAGCATAGAGAGAAGACCTTATCACAAAAAATACTAATTTGGCTAGATGTTAAGGCTGATATGCACAACACTGTTAGATATTTAGGTATGACAGTTTATTACGATTTTGAAGGAGAATTGAAAACCACCACGATTGGCGTAACGGAAATAACGGCGCGACAGGCCTGGGAAGCTATAGGTAGATGGATGAGGACAATTCTAGAGGACTGGCACATCGCTGACGAAAAAATAGTTGTTGTTGTAACCGATTATGCATCAAATATCACAAAAGCAGTTAGAGATACGTTTGGTTTTTCAAGAAGTATCGCGCGTTTTGCACATTCGATAAATTTAGTCGCTGAGGATCCGTTGAACTTTGCAGATGCCACATCGTTGATCTCAACAGTAAAAAGGATCATTACATTTATTAATGAGTCAACCACTGCTGCTGATGCGTTGCGGAAGCTTAAGACTCGCGACTTAAGTTGGATCGGTTTCATGGAGTATGCCGGAGTCACCTTAAAAGCGAACTGCATCCGAATTGCAATTAGCTAATGAAATTATGACAGTATGGCTAGTAAGGTCATTCCAATAATCAACTGCTTAAAAAGCAAAAATCAAAAGCTTAGAGAAAATCTAAAAATCCCGACTGCAATGGCCTTATTTAATCGTTTAAAAAACTCTGTCTCGATGAGATTTGTACAAGTGGACAGTAATTCGATTATGGCATCTTCGACAGTCCTCGATCCCAGGTTTACAATATTACAATTTAATGAGCCTATTGCGTACGCAAATGCAGTCAACCGTATTTCAAGATGGGCGAGGGAATTAGATCAAACGAATGCGTTCAATTCTGAAGTTTCTAAAAAAGACCTGGAAACACCGAACGAAGACGATGTCCTGTGTTCAGCAAATGCTGCGCAAGATAACGACGATATGCCAACTGACTTGAAGCACTACTTGGATCAGCCAATGTTAGATCACAAGGTAAACCCACTTAATTATTGGTCAAATGTCGAATCAGTTTACCTGACTCAGAATTATTGCCAAAAAATACTTGGAAATTGTTGCAACGTCAGTGCCTTCTGAGAGATTATTCTTAAGGGTTGGCATTATTTTGTCAGACTACAGGAGCCGAATTTTTCCCAAGCATCTGCAACAATTGTTGTTTCTAAATTATGTATCTCTTAAAGATTGGCAATTAGCAACAGAATAAGTAATTCTATTTGCAGACCTTGTACTTAAACCATTTTTAATTGTCTACGTAGAGTTTGTACACTAAAATTTGATATGTAAAACAACTAGTTCACGCTCTCACACTCCTTGTTAAGAATTAAACATTAAAAACGTATTTGTCGATTTTTTTAAATAAATACTTTATTGATTAATTATAGCATACAAATTGTAAACACTTATGATATTGAATTATATTTATATTTTAATTGCTTACATATAAAACATTTATTAATTTTTTACGACTTTCTAGATCGATTCTTGAAAAATCGATTCTTTTGTTCCCGATTTTTAAGTTAATCGATTTTCACTATTCGATTCAGAATTGATTCAAAAATCGGTTCTTCTGGGTGAATCGAACATCCCTAATTCCAGGAGCTCCCGGAAAGAGCGGTTCGCGTTGGTCATATCTCCCTGGAAACTTTTCGCACCACTCGTCTGATTTCCTCCTTTAATATATCAAGTTTTCCCTATTTGCTGATGTAGACCTTCTGATGTAGTCCCTAGCTGCGGACAAAGTCAAGTACACATATCAGTTAGGAAATAAAACAAATAGAATGAAGACAGTACCCATGAACACCCACAATCCAAAAGTATGAATCGTCACCTATTTAAATTGACACTATCATTATCTGTTGCTTCAGTGGGTACGTCGCTAATCTTGACGTACCGTGACCTCTTATCAATCACCAGAATGTTTTGTTTATTGTGAACGAAAGTATCTCACACAAGGTTAGTCCAATTCAATCGTAGGTGCAGCCATCAATTATATTCTCGACGGATTCATTAAAATCACTAAATAACCAGCACAGATCTTTCTACGACAAATTCCTTCATTTTCGGAAAGAGATAGCCACAGATTGGGTGCATCAGTATCCAAATTGGTTTAATCTTGTATCCTGGGATGCTGTCCGTATAATTATTTCTATCTTCTTTGTCCTTCGATCTCTTAAAAAAGGGGATCATGAATCTTCATGTCACTCGGATCATCGAGATTAAGATGCGTGTAATACTTATCTTCTTTACAGATAGTGTAGTAAACTATATTGTCACACTTACCATTATAAATATGGGTTCAGTTCCGTGGCGCGTCCCCAGGCGGCGGATAGGGGAATTCTCGCTGGAAACAGAGGGTATGGTTGAAATAAAATAGGCCCCGCGGAACAAACAGACTGGGTGAAGGATACACCGAGAAAAAACCACCCAAGTTAAGGTGT
>JAAAKG020203977.1:0-23235 GCA_010014905.2 Druon quercuslanigerum
ATTTTTTGCGTTGCAGCATTTAAATAAAAATAATAAGTTCTTTCGTCGACAGTTTGTCCTTTGAAAATTCGCAAGTTCATGTGTGATTTTTTAGTACAAAGGATTTAGTATAAGATGCAGCAACGAAAAAAATTATTTCTCGAAAACCGCTAGAGAGCACATCACTTTACAAATTGATTTATCATTGTTATCGTTTAAAGATTATGAGAAAAAATCACGAAAGAAAAAAAACCTACCTTTTTCGAGATATTTAACATTTAATTTTTTTTTATTTGTTAAGAGCAAAATAAATTTTATAATGAATCATTTATAATTAAAAAATAGACAAAAAAAGTAACTTTTATGTATAGATCAAATTTCAATTCGAGCAGTAGTTTCGTAGCAATAGAAGTTTTAAAATTGAGATTTTTTAAATGCTTAAAACATTCAAAAAATCGTATTTCCGAAAAAAATGCTTTAAACAAATAAAGACGGAATAGGTATCCAATATTTTTTGACAAAGAATTGAAAAAAGTTACACGAATGAAATCTAAAATTCGAGTGTAAATTTGACATGCCCATATGACACACCATATGACACACCCATATACTATGAGATAATAGAAAAAAACATTTAGGCAAAAATCCCTTGTCATGCTATGAATATAGGTTTAAATAACTTTGCTGTTGATCTGGCGAACATAATGCAAAAATGTACGGTCCAAAAAAAAATGTATACGAAAGAGATAGGATATTATTACATATTTCTGATAACTTTTTTTTTTATTTCACTAATTTGATATTAATTATAGATAAGAATAATAAAAACTTTTTCTTTAAATGTAGTCAACAGTACAGCAAAAAAATTTAAACCTCCGGTAAAAATTTGCATTCGCTCTTCAAGAAACCTAGCATTAAGTAAATCATATTGTAAACCAGAGTGATTTACAGAAAATATGATTTTATTGAGGAAAATTACACATTTCTTTTATAAATGTTGTTTTTTTGGTAATTTTGAGGGTTATTTACAAAATAAATTATGTTTAAAATTACTGAAATCCCTGATTATTATAGACCGTCCCGATGAACAACTCTTCTCTCATTAAAAGAATATTGGAGAAAATCTTTTTAGGAATAAATAAATTACAATTTTCATTTAAGAATGCAATGTGTTTATTTTTCTCAATTTTATAGTGCACCCTTAATCTTAATTTTATAATTTTATAAAGAATGTGTAAATATGCTTGATTAAAATTTCCATTTATTTTTTCTCTAAGAAAATATTTTTCAAATTATTAACGAATCCATTTAGAAAAATAAAATATTTAGCAGGAAACAGTTTAAACTTTTTAATCATGAGCTTCAAATATTAATAAATACTTTTAATTGAGAATTAAAGTTGTTTCAAGCCACGAATGTATCGGCGTGGAATTGGCAAGCTTGATTTTTCAAAATAGAGGTATTCAGACCAATTATGGATGGCTGAATTTTTTATTGTAAAAAATATTAAATAATTATATTTGTTATCAGGTTCTAAGTTTCATAATGAATTATGCCAGAATTTAAATTGTTCTAATATTTTGAATCCCTTGTATTATAATATTGTTAGATTCGATGAATATTTTTGTTGAAGTATATTTCTGTATGATTTTTAAATTGTTTAATACATTTATCTTCTTTCTCTATTAAAATAAATAACAATTAACGTATGTGTTTAGTAAAAAAATAATGTTTTTTTATTATTTTTTTTATAAAAAAAATGTACAAAATACTAGGAAATTTGAATTAGCCGCCGAAATTTTGCATGCAAAACTGCTGAAATAAATGATCAACTATTTTCCGACTGCTTAGGCATAGGTAAGCAATTTAACAGTAACTCATAATTTTCTAATAAAAATTAGTAAGTAAGTTTAATATTGTTTTGTAGAAAATGAACTTTTCTGTTAAAAATTTATGTTTTCAAATTAAAATTGTAACTGTTTGGAAGAAACCTCATTTTCTTGCCAAGAAAATTTGTACTATTTGATTAAAAAGTCTAGTATTATATTTTTTACTTAGAATTCATCTTGGTTACAATTATGATATAAATTGGAAAAAGTGTTCAAACTATTAACATTATTTTTTGGTAAAAGATTTTATTTTTCAGAAGACATTTTGATAATTCTCTTTAAAACATTAATTATTTTGTTGAAAATTAAAAAGTTTTGGTTAAAAGTCATACAATTCCGTAAAAAAATCCATTGTTTTGTAGAAAATTAGTCTTATTGACTTGAAAATTCAACAGCTTGTTTGAATTTTTTTTTCTCTACTGAAACATGTGTTTCCATTAATATTTCAACTATTTTATCGAATGTTCGTCTTTTTCCTGCAAGAATTTATCTTTTTAATTCAAAATTTCATATTTCTTAAGCAAAAATTCATCTTTTTGGCCGAGAATTAAGTAATTAAATTAGACTTTGAGGCTTCAACAGTTTTATTGAAAATTCGTTTTCTTTTAAATAATTTCACTGCTTTTGATTTTTAATAAAAATCTTTTTTTGGTAATATATCAAGTATTATATTTTCTTAACAGGAATAATTTTTTTGTTTAACCTAAAACTTAGATTTTATAACAAATTGTTAAATTTTAAAATAAAAAAGGCTAATTTTTTTAACAAAAAATGCGCATTGTTTTATATGCATGTTTCAACCAAATAAGATTTGTCATTGAAAAAAGAAAAAATATTTTAATCAAATTTTTTAATTTTCTACCAAAATAATACTAAAACTCGAAAATGTGAATATTTTACACAATAGTTCATTTTCAAATAAATAAATCTAATTCGTACCAAATTATTTAATTCTAAAGCCAAAAACAAGATTTTTTTATGAAAAGTCATATTTTTGACTATAAAACATAAAGTTTCAAGTGAAATAATGAATTTGGTACAAATTAGTACAACTTTTAAACAAGCAGTGGAATGTTTAACCAAAAATAGGTGATTTCTTATGAAGAAATATAATAGCTGGTATTTTATTTTAACCAAACAAGATTTTAATTACAAATTGAAAGCAGTTGAATTATTTAAAAAAAAACGAACTTTAAATAAAACTGTTGAAACCTCAACATAAGCAGTTTAATTTTTAACGATCCACTTGCCTTTTTTCTTAATAACAAAGAAATTTAAAATTAAAAAGATAAATTTTTGGAAAAAAAGACCTTAAACAAATTAGTAATAATATTAATCAAACAAGGTTTTCGAATCATTACGAATTTCTCTCAAATAATAAAATGTTAACCAAAAATTTATTCAAATTGTTTTAACACTTTTTTCAAGTTATTTATTAATTTTAATTAAGATTAATAATAAATCAAAATTCGCAACCAAGCAGTTTACTTTTCAAGTAAATCTATCATAATATAATTATTATTAATATTTATAATATTCAATATTAAACTATAATATTAAATTTTGATGCGTATTTGCTAATGTTATTCAAATATTAAATTGAGGTTCGAATTGGAGGTTAAAATAAACTGTTTTGAATAACTTTTGTGGAATGAATAATCAATTTAACGACGAACGTGGAGCTTATAAATAATATTTTTAATATCAATTAATTTAATTAACATCTTGTTATTTGTTTAAGTGAAAGGTTAACATGTAGGTTTGAATTTTATTTTAAAAAAATTCTCAATGTTTTATCACAAACCATTCTGGTTTTTTATTGTATTCTATAATTGTTAGTAAATTGCACCATTATATTTTGATAAACCCCCTTCGATTTTCCTTGTTTCCGTGTCGCCTTCTTTTGTGTCCGACTTAGGATATATCCACAAATTCTTGTCCCACTAATGGGCGATTTAACTAGCTTAAAAAATATATGTTTATATTAATTAATTGTAAAAAATAGTGTGTTCTTCTTTCAATCAACAAAATAATATATTAGCTACTAATTATAACGGTTTTTGTACCATACCGAAACTTCACATTCACCCTTTTAAAATTGTATTTGTGTGGCTTACCTTTTCGTAACTATTCCAGTAATGGTAGGTTCACCTTAGCATGAAGATAGCTTTGAATAAATTCATTTTTATTGGTACAATTTTATTTTTTTCTCTACATTTCGACTACAATTCAAAACAATGTTATTCATAATATATCGCCAGAAACTTTTCCATTTGAGCCAAGTTTTCAAAATATCGTCATCATGTTGGTCAGCCTTTTCTTAAACAGGAGGATCAAAGCAATTTAAAACTCTAACGAAAATTTACATTTGTTTTGCAACACACTAGATATTAAGAAAATTATACTATGAACCAGAGTAATTTTGAATGCATGATTGTAGTTTATTTGAGAAAATTACACATTTTGGAATATCTAGACTCCTAAATTTTATCTTTCAGATGGTTTTGAAGAGCATGTTCTACGGCGAACACGTGACCAAACGAGTCTTCGTTTATTTTTTTTTGTCTTTACCATGTCCAAGGGCAATGATATATCGCTTTTAAACTTCGAAATACAGAAAATGAGACAATAAATTGTGTTTGTATATTTCGTTTGAGTAATAGTTTAAAAAAAAAATCCGAGTAAAAAGTAAATGTATAAAATTATTTTCAATTTTTTTGGTACTCTCTGCGTCAACATGGATTCCGATATAGTGTTTAGAATTTTAAAGATTAAATAAAAAGCATTAAAGAACGTTCGTATATATTTTAGGGTAAATAACATTTTTATCAATTTCTAGCAGAGGAAAATGAAACATTTCAAGGTGACCTACATTTCCTATATTACAAATTGTAAAAGCAATCTCTCATTGTGTTTGGCCATGGTAAACAAAGTATCTTCTTTTTCTCTGCTAGAAATTGCTGAAAAATTTGTCAAAAGTTGGTCTCTGTGCTCAACATACGCGAATGAAAAAATCTGAACTTTATTAAACCAAACATTACCTGTAAAATGCTACAAGTCGAGTGGTAATATCCTATTTTATCAATTGATAAATAAACTTTGGTTAAAATTAAAAACATATAAATGTCTTCAAATGCTCTTTAGTGCTTTTAATTTAATCATTAAAATTCTGAATACGATATCACAATCAGTGTGGACGTAGTGAGCACCAAAAAAATGAAGAAAATTTTACACATTTACTTTTCACTCGGATAATTTTTTTCAAAATTATTTCTCTGGACATGGTGAACACCGAAATAAAACTTCCTAAACGAGAACTAGTTTGGTCACGTGATCATTGTAGAAAATGCTCTGCATCAGAAAATTAGCCACCTAATGAATTTTCTCTGTAGTTATATCCATGGCGAATATATGGGTAATGGTCGAAAAATTTATTCATTAGAGCCACTGAGACCCACTTTCCATTGCTGGGATCTATTTGCACAACAAATTCCAAATTATTTTTCTTATCAAACACGCGATAAATATGCCCCTTGAGAAGATTCATAGGTGCTCCTTCCATTCCGAGGAGCCTAATACCAATATTTCTTGCAGTAAAAGGATCTTTTTTAACTTCCACATGGTGGTTAAATACTTCCGCAGTGACCCAATAGGAATCTGGTAACTTTGGATTAGTATCAGATGGTCCTCCTTTTTCCGGTGATGAGCATCCTACGCAATTTCCCAAGGCTTTTAATCATGCTAATCGGGGAAAAAATAATATAAAAGCCTAGTGGGCATAATAATTAATACTAATGATGATAAGATCTTTAACATCAAGTAAATCAATGCAGGTGTAAATAAATAACGAAGTTGTATCGACTCAATCAGACGATTTGATTCAATATTTGTTCCGATATTTTCGATCCGTGGATTTTCAATTGTACGAATACAATAATTAATTACATTGGTGGTTCGGAACCCACTTTAAACTGTAGGTCCCCCTCCCACCACCAAAAAGGGTGTGGGAGGTGTGTTAAGGAATAGGAAGAAGGTGAAAGAAAAAAATGTATATTCTTAGGGGACACATTAGAAGCTTCTACTAACTAACTAACTAACACTAATAAATTACATTAGTTACATACTAAATTAAGACACAAAACTCTTGCTTTATCTTATCGATAAATTAAAAAAATTATTATTTCTGTCATTCTTGATAAAAATGATTATATAAACCAAAAAATAAATTTTCTTTATGGCCTGTTGCTAGCAACATTAATTCTTTTACGTATGGTATGTCGAATGTTTTTTTAAATATTTTAAATACTGCCTTTTCTAATATAAATCTTATAAAAACTGCTATCAAATTAAAACAGAAACTTAAAAAAATCCTTCTGATTACATTGTGATATCTCTTGACATAAATGCTCTTTTTACTAATGTTCTGATTAAATTAGTTCTCAATAGTATTGAAAAAGAATCTTATTACATTAAAAAAGTAACTTCCTGACCTTTAGCTAAATTTAAGAAAGGAATTAAATTCCTAATGGGTAACAATGTAATCTAAAATTTAAAAAAAAATAGATTTTCAAATTATTGCCTACTTTAGGTACATAGAGGATACTTTTCTAATTGTGACCAATAAGAAAATTGAAAAAACTCTTAAAACTGTTAACTCTATACATAAGAAATTGCAATTCACACATGAAATAGAATATAATAATAGTATCACACATAATAAGTACCACTGCAGTTGTATGTAGTGGAGGGGAGGTGATACCCCTACTTGGAGCGTCCCCTGGTGGCGGGATAGGGGAATGCTTGCTGGAAACAGAGGGTGAGGCGGCGGATTAAACACACCAGGCACCAGGGAGTGGTGTCTCGAACGGAGTCTCTAGGATACCAGGTCTCCTCCTAAAGTATATAGACCTTACCCCGCATGCGGGGCTCTGCGGGGGTGGACCTTCACTTCCCGAGCTACTCGTGGGAATACTATGGAGCATCATTTACAAAAACACGTTAAAGAAGTGAACCGGAGCTTTTTTGAGGAGTTAGGTGGTTCTTTGAACGTGACGGAGAAAGGTGAGAAGTCCGTCAATAAGAGGGATATTTAGGCGATGAAGGCGACAATAATGGAGTAGCATCTTTTCCACATTAATTTAGAGGAGAAAATAAAGGATTTGAGGAATTTTAGCTGCACAAAGGCAAACATGTGTCTTCCTATTAGGGAAGGCCTAAAAGAAACGGAGGACTTAATCAAGAAGCTGCGCGATAGGTCCATTACAAGCAAGGGGCTCTATAGGAACCTTATTGAAATGGTTGGCAAAACTGCCAGAATAAGAGTGTTGGCCACAAAGGAGAAACCAAAGGCTAGGAAGAGTACAAGTCAAAGATGCACTTAGACTAAAAAAGCCGTGATAGCTCCCACTTTCGACGATAGGAAGCGAGAATGGGAGACCACCCTGAGTCCAGTAGAGGAGAGCTCTTCTAAGCCAATAATTCAGAAGGCGAGGACTAAGAAGGACCTAAGAAGGCAAAAAAAGGGAGAAGCCCGCATTCGGTAATGCCAGAAGGCAGAGGAGGATGCAGAGGCAAGCACGACCCGAGGCGGTTCTTATCAAACCGGCTGAGGGACTAAGCTACGCGAAGGTCCTCAAGGACCTCAAGCTGAAAGTCAGGCCTGATGCCCTTGGCCTAAAAGTCAGCGGGGTCAGGGAGACTAGAAGCGGAAATGTGCTTGTGGTGCTTAGTCATGCAACAAAAGGCAGAGCTCAGTTTTCAGCAGCCATCAAGGTAGGGATGGAAAGTCGAAGCAATAATTCGACTTTCGACTTTTTCATCGACTTTAAACTTTTCGAGTTTTAAAATCAACTAATTGAGACGTAAAGTTGACTTTGGTCGACTTTTTCCACTTTTCTGTACTGTTACAGGTTATCACTGTCGAATAAGTATTTTCTAAAATGACCAGAGAGAACTATTCCTTTCTCAAATTACAATTTACATTTATTTCTATCTTAAATGATATGTCATACATAAAACTATAATAATGATTAACATACGGCATACCTTCTAGAATACTTGTGGCACAAACTACATGTCTTCATCCAGGCTTCGAAAGAAATATTAACTGGTCTAATTGTTTCAGCGACAATCTATTTCGGAGTTGGGTTATTATTAGTCCTGCATGCGAAAACAAACGCTTGCAAGGAACTGACGTATTTATTATTGAAAGAAATTTCATCGCGACCTTGTTAACATGGCTAAATTCCCCTTTGAGGCCCTCCCACATAGTTAATGGATTATGATTAGTTGTTCCTCGAAAGGAGGGGTGCGATAATATAATGTTCGAGCTCGATCGGGTAACCATCTGAAACTTCTGCATAGTCAGTCGATATTCTTGTTTCAATCTGAAGGTCGAAGTCATCCCACAACTCATCATCATCCACTTCTGGCTGCAGCTCTTGTTTTTCCTGGATTTTTCGAATCTCCTCTCTACCTTCTCCTATTTCAGTTCCAACCAGTTGACCTAAAAAAAATGTACTTAAATTATATGGCAGGAAAATATTTTTGATATTAAAATAGAAATCTGATACCTACCAATATGATGCATAGCAGCAGAACATGCACGGGAATTGGCAAACCCTCCTTATTGAAACGGGGATCCAACAGGGTGGCAGCCGAATAAATGAAGACATTTTTGGTTCCTGAAAACTTGGATTCGATTTGATCGATTAGCTTCTGCTTCAGGTTAAAGATGATCGACCTGCTCGCTTTAATGGCCTCGGTTTTCTGTAAAGCAGAAAAAATCAACATCTGCAAACATTTGCAAAGATATCATTCTTTGTAGCAGAGTTTTACTTACAGTTTTTAAGGTTTTCACTAGAGGGATGACCTTGCTGATGGTAACATTCTGCTCGTGTATGACTTGTATCGTCACTTGCCGTAATGGTTTCGGGATGCTCCTTACTTCTCTCAATGCTTTAACTTCATCACCAGTCAGCATGTTTGGTGTCTTTAACCTGGTGCTTGCGTCTATGTTAAGTTGTAGCAGGACTCGACTTACAAAATCAGCGAGAAGCAGGAAGCGCTCCAGCATCTCATAGCAGGAGTTCCATCGTGTTCTGACTTCTTGTATTAGTTTAAGGCACTCCTTCTCGGATTTGCACGACACCTTCTACAGATTCTTGAGAAGAGTTGTCGCAACTTCACTGCTGCGAGAAAATCTAACAATTTTTTTTACTTTTCTAAGCAGGTTTTTAATGGTTCTTCTGCATTATTATTCACATATTCTGGTTCGTCCTCGGGTGTTTCTGTATCCTCAGTATCGAACTCGTCGTCGTCAGGAATAATTAAATTCTCTGCGATTGATGGGACCTGGTACTCAAGAAGTCTGATTGCAGCTTGTTCTATGCCGTTTCATTAGTGCGCGATGCATAAAATATGCTTGTAAATCCCAAACTTCAGATTTGTGGCACCCTTGATGTTGTCTCCAGCATCACTTATGACGGCGGAAATGCAATCATCTGTAATTCCTTAATCGTCACACACCCATCCATCATTTATCTTCGAAAAATAAATCCACACGGGACTAGGACCCATAGATGAATTTTAATTTCTAGACTGTTATCGTTAGGCGATTAGAGATCAAGTGATTTAAACCTCTCCAGTAGTCCCTTTTATCTTATTTTACATCGATTTAGCGAGTCAATAACTCAGCAGAAGGCCCCTCTCTAACATCAACTACCAGTAACAGTAAGTCATGCCTCACTATGGCATCAGCGACTAATGATAAATCGGTAGGTATTATTTACAAAATATACGCGTTCATGTGGGACATACGCAAGTAGCTTGACTGAGTCGTCTCGCATAGCAAAAGTAGGAGAGCAGGCTTTAAGAGTATTTTGGACTTGGTGCGAGGTGGGAGTAATGAAAAGAGTATTATCTCTTCGGCGAAAGTCGTTTGAAAAAGTCGAAAAGTCGAACGAGCAAAGTTGACTCTGAGTCGACTGTAAGGGCGTAAAGTCGATTGTAAAAAATCGACTTTTGGACCCTGAATGTCAACTTTTGACTAAAGTCGAAGTCGACTTTACCATCCCTACATCAAGGAGATTGTTGGTGAGGAGAATAACGTGCGCGAGCTCGTGCCCCGCACCGAGGTCGAGGTCTTGCACGTAGATCCAACTACGGACGCTAAGGAGGTCGAAGCGGCCGTAAGAAGTTACTTCGGTAACAAACAGGTGGGGGAGGTTAAGTTAAACATCACGAGAAAGCCTCTCAGAGGCAATCTGAGAGCTTACGTGGAGCTGACAGATGATTTGGCGGCGAGACTGGTGCGCGCGGGACATCTGTTTCGGCCACATGGCAGCCACTTGCGGGGCCCCTGACCCAACAAAGTGCTGCTGGAGATGTGGGAAAGAGGGCCATAGGGCTCGGGCGTGCGAAAGTACGCCGCAGTGCTACCTCTGTTCCGCAAAAAAAAGCGAAACTGGGACAGATCACCTAGCGGGGACGATGAGGTGCTTGGCGTATAGGGAGGCAGCCTCGCTAAAGAAGCCGCCCGGACGCACAAGCTAACAACGTAGCTGGGCAGGTCCGAAAATAAGCCCATAAAGAAAGAAGAAGCCCAAGATGGGAGAGAAGAGGAGAGCCAAAGCACGGTTAAAGAACGGCACACGGTTTCGGGGGGGAATTATGCCAAGGAGAAAGGGTGGTGTTCTTTGGTGGGTCTTTGCAGCATCATTATAGTGATCAATTAAGATCTTTGTCTATATTTATATATACTAAGATCCCTGTAGTGATGTTATCAATATCCCCACACTACCGAGAAGTGCGGACCCTTCTCGTTGTATTATAAGAACATTTTTTACCAGCCCTCGTAAAAAAAAAAAATAAAACTGATAATGATTGCACCTTTTCGAAAAATAACATTCCGCAAAATGTTATTCATAAATACATTAATGACAAATTAAAAGAAATGAATAAAAAAAAACCTAACTAACAGTTCTAAGAACGTACTCTTAAAATATTATAAAATCAGCACTAACATTTGTGTAAATTCTAAACATGATTAAATGATAAGATAAGTGAAGATCAATAAGAAATTCTGTAAAAAATGACGCATTTCACAGTTTCTCTTGTAACTGTGGAAAATGTTATATTTGACAAACAAAAAGACTTCTACACATTAGACAAGAAGAACACCAAGCTAGTGAGATAATAAATTATGATATCGTTCTAAATAACCAATAATAAGATAATATTAATAATATTCATTCTAAATTAATAATTAGGAAGGTAATCGTACAAAAACATCTTTCAATGAAATAGTATTTATCAAAGAAGAACTTGGTAATTTTCTTCCAACAATAATATTTTCCTTTTTATATCATTAACAAAATTCTAATACAGAGCAGGATGACCTTTTATCCTGCCCTCACAACAAGTAATATGTTTTTAAAACTTTTTAACTTCTGATTTACCAGTATCTAAGTTCTTTTTAAAAGTTTCTTGGATCTGATATAAATTACATATTACAACTAAAAATGTAGCTTAAAAATTCAAACTATTGTAAACAATTACTTATTATTAAATCCTAACCTACAATTCGCTTTTATCAAACTTATTTTCAATATTAGTTTTTTTTGCAGAATAAATGAACACAATTTGTTTAAATAAATAAGAAACTTTTCTTTATCTAGCTTTTCTACATTATAACCTAGATTTAAGAAACTATATATTGAATTATTCCAAAAGTGACTAATGACTTCAGTAACTAATTCTTAAGTTTATTATTTACAACGATTAATATACGTTAAGAATCTGTTGCAGTTTCAATAAGCTAATTGTTTTTACAACATTTCTAGAATATATATTTTTTAAATTGGTTTCTCTGATGATTGACACGGTGGGTCACCAAAACGTTGGAGCAATTATTGAATAAACTTGCCTGATTGAATTGCTGCAATTCCATTAATAATAATTTTCTACTTTGATTCCAAAGTCTTTTGTATAAAAAACCTATGCTCATAAACCGAGGGAATACACGGGAAATACAAAAAACAACGTTGAAAAAAAGTCGTGAGACTCAAGAATATTTTCGATTATACGGACATTTTTTCACAACTCACCAACCAAATGCAGATAAAACATATACGTTAGAACCAGGAAGCAGCCAGCCGTCTTCATTTTTTTGAGGTTGTAATCTAGAACGGCGAAAGAGAAACTTTAAGAACAATCAGGAACATTAAAAAAACATTAAATTTACTATTCGTTAATTACTTATCATAAAAAATCACCTCAAACTGGAGTGTAAAACAAGACAAACAGTACCTCATAAATAAGGTGTAGACTTTGTATCAAAAGATACATACGTAATAGTATTTATTTGAATGACTAAGATTATGATTATTGGAAACAGTAGGGTGTTTAAAAAAAAGGTCCTTCTTTTTCCTTGGAGCCTGAAATGTTTCTGGTGGTTGTTATGTAGTATAGACCTTCAAAAAATTATCTGATGTTTGCACACTCAGATTAAAATATTAAAAATAATACAATTTACGATGAGGTCTAAAATGTATAGCCATTTTCATCATCTGCAATTTAATCTGAATTTTCATGCATGAGATATTTTTTTATATTTAATTAGAAGAAAAATGACTGTTTTGAAACTAATCATGACTGTTTTGAAGAAAATTAAATTTGTCGTGATATTCAGCATCTTCTGTAATTTAATCTGAATTTTCATGCATGAGATATTTTTTTATATTTAATTAGAAGAAAAATGACTGTTTTGAAAATAATCAGAAAAGGGAGATTATTTTTTATTTTCAACATTTTTGGTAAATTAACTGATGTGCGGAAACATGATATAACTTTTTTCAAGGTCTTTGTAACATAGGCTTTTGCACTATTGTATCATACAACTTTTACCGTTTAAACGAAGAAGGAAAAAAATACTTAGCTGAAAATTAGGAGGGAAATTCCTTTTTTTGCAAGTTTGATCTTCAGCCCATATACATATAAAGGTTAGACCGACAGACTCTTTGAACCGCCGAAGCTCCTGTTTAGAGAGAGAGAGAGAAAACGATTTTAGTGAGTACGTCTTTCTCTTTCTATTGAGTACTTCTTTCTCTTTCTACTGGGGTCTCGTGGGCTGTTGAGAGCGCCAACAGTCGACTCGCGCACGTGACCCCAGACTCAGTAAAATCGTTCTCTCTCTCTCTAAACAGGAGCATCAGCGGATCAAAGAGACTGTCGGTCTAACCTTTATATGTCTATGCTTCAGCCACTTTTTTCGAACTGTCAGAATTTGTTTGCTTTCAAGGTACATACAAAATAGCTCAGTATAAAATATACAAAAATAGTAAAGGATAAAGGGAAAAAGTGATAAACGTAAAAAATATAAAAAGTACAACGTAACAAGTTCTTTTTTAAGTCTATTAAAATATTTAAAATATGTTAAAATCCGTTGCAATTTCTTGATGATTTTTCAACCTCTATCGCATTATTCTTAAATCTTAGCAACAGTTAGAAATCTATAGAAATTACTATTTTTAAAACCCACAAAAATATCAAAACAATATATAACTAACCACTTTAATTTTCTTATAAAACCTTTAAATTATGGAAAATTGTTTTCAATTTCTTCTAATCTTGACAAATCCTATAAAATTCTTTGGTAAACATTTAAATTTTTAAAATTTTAAATATATTTTTAAACTTCCTTTAAACTCAAAACTTTTAAATTCTTTGGAAGGTTATTCATCGTTTCATGTGCTTAAAAACCATTGAAATTCTTAAAAATCCTTGGCAATTTGGTGAAGTCCTTTAAGTATTGTTAGGTTTCTTTAAATACATTTAATTTTTTTTTAAATATTAAAACTACCAAGCATTCACTGAGATTTCATTTCTTGTGTACAGTTTTTTAGAAATTTCATAAAATCGAGCTTTGAATTTTTTGAAACTCTATAATGTTTTTCAAAATCCTGCGAAAATCTTTGGCACCCTGAAAAATAACTCAAAATCTTTACAATCTCTCGTAATTTTTAAGTTCCTTCATAACCGTGAAATCGTGCAAATATATTTGAATTAGTAGAATTTATCTGAATTTATTTAAAACATCCAGAATATAAATTAAAATTATTCCTGCAAAATCTAATTTATTTAATTGTTTATGGTCCATTAGAAAAATATTGTGATGAACATTAAATTCTTTAAAAATAATATTTAATTATATTTATTCAAAGTGCCGCCCGCATTCGAGAAATTTCTAATATTTTCTTTGTCTTAGAATATGAACTTATCTAGATAAGTAAAATAGTATTACAATTTCATTTTCCTATACATGGTATCAGTTAATAAACTCAAACCAGTGGAACCGCTGTACGGACCGCCGCATAAAGTTCTGTCTTACTAAAGCCTGACGCTACTACTATAACGAACAATGGCATTTTTTTACGAAATGGTAGAAAATCTGAGCCCAGATACACGAGAAGGGTGTGCATTTTTCAGTGCTGTGGGGCTTTTGACAACGGTAAAGATGAAGATGGTACTATCTTTTACCCGCCTCCCCTAAAAAGTACCACTTTACTTCTTGGCATAATTCCGCCCGGAAACGCTTTCGCATTACTTCAGAAGGTGCCGTTTTCTTACCAGCTATGGCTTCTACTGCTTTCTTTATTCTATATTTAGTAACTTTTATGTTCCAGAAAGGATGTTAAGCATCCTCCTCAGCTGCGTGAGAACGTCTTGCAACGGCCTCGCCATCCTTCGCACATCTTGGCTGGGTGGTGCTGGTTGGTCTGCCTCTTGGAACGCCTGACTGTCCCTGCTGCGGTCCCAAATCAAGATGAACGCATCGTCTTCAGTAGCATGACGGAATTCTGTTTGAGTTCGTCAGCCATCGATCATCCTGACTGGTCATGTTTGGTTAATGCTGTCATCTGGGGGGCTTCCCCCAGAAGATGATAAATACAAAGCTTTCCTTCTTTTGCGGCAGAGATGTAGCACTGTGGTGTGATCTCGTATTTTAAAGCTCCAGCATGATTTAGTTTTGTCGGGACCTTCGCCGTTTTCTGCTATGTGATCAAATCCTCGGTATCGAGAACACAGAAGAACTGTCGTGTTTTTCTGAACTCTAAAGGACATCCAACCCACCTTTAGGTGTACTCTCAAACGGAGGTTTGATGACATCCTCTCCGCGAGCTCTATGTAGGACTTACAGTGTCTATAAAAATCCTTTGAAATTGCCCTAAAATCTTTGAAAATCTTACAACGTTTTTAAAAATCCTTCAAAGTTTATAAAATGTCGTGAAATTGTTTGACTCTCAAATATTTTGAAATTTTTTGAAATTCCTTGAAATCTCCGGAAATGTTATTAAATTTGTTGGCTATTTCTACAGTGTTTTGAGAATCTGTTAAAACAGTTTAATATAAACCATTTTGTTTCTTTTTATTTATTTTTATATCCCTTATTTCAACATACGTAGTAAGGCTGGGCCTTCGTGTATAAATGAAATCTTTTGCCTGATTACATTTATTCAAAGTGTCACAGGCAGGCAATTAATTTATATTTTTTTCTTTGTCTTAATTTATTAACTCATCTAGAAAAGTAAAATAGTATTACAATTACAATTTCCTATCTATTTTATTGTTTGGTCCAATGGGCACTTCATCATCATGTCTTCTTGCAAGTTGCAAATCTTTCTTCTGTTTAAGCCATACCATGTGTGGACTTTTGTATAGTATTCGGACACTATCGCGTCTAAAGTACTCTCCACCAAATAAGTGCATGTGTGTGCACGTCTCCGATGCGATACAACTAACGGACGGTGGATTTTTTTATGAAAGGGTAAAAAAATCTAAGCTTAGGTACGCGAGAAGGGTCCGCACTTTTCAGTACTGTAGGGATATCGATCAAGTCGAAGATAAAGATACCATCTTCGTTTGTCTCCAAGACGGCTATAAGTCACTGGCCAACAGTGGTCAGACTAACGAGGGTTAAAATTACAAAAGTTTTCCTTCGTGAATTTTATTGTATATTATACTTTAAATTCTACAAACTGTGAACCCTAACGGCAGGGCTTGAAATTTCCAGAAATCAGATGGCTAGACTAGGCTATTTTCTCTATCATTCCCAATTTCCTTAGGCATTCCTTGATTATATATTTCTTTAATAATTTTATAATTATTGTATTTTGGCAAAGATAACGTTGAATCAAAGAGAATCTGTTTTCCAGAAATATTCTGTAATCATTGATTAAGTATTGATATATTTACTTTTTTATATGAAAGGTTGTTTAATAAAGTATATATCACGCGATAGAAGAAACAAATATTGTCTAAAAAATCATTTCTTATACCATTAAGATACGTTTATATTTTTTTGACTGCATGATTATTATTGAATGTATTAATAATTGCTGAATTATCCTGCACAATAAACATCACTCTTGACATTCATTAGCGGCATCGTTAAATCCTAAACAAACTAATTTTTTAAGATATACAAAAGTAAATATTATTTTAAAAAATGTTAACTGTGTGAATAATATTGTACTGTCTTGCATACATTTTTTTTCTTAATATTCAATAAATGCGTTATGCATTTAAAAAGTTGTAACTTTTTAAAATTTATAATTGAAAATATGGTTTAAACAAATCATTATTGTTTGAATAGTTAATGAACACAGTTTAAAAAAATACATTACTACTAATGATTTCAAAACAAGGAGACATTTTTAAGCAAATAATGATTTTTTAAGGAGTTTAAAATTAGCTAGAAAAAACTTTAAAACTTGTGACTTATCGAGAAATCTAACTTTCGCAAATATAATACAAGAGAATTTTGTAGAGGGAGTAGTTTTAAAAATTATTAGCTGAAAATTGTTAATAAGTATTTCTCAATAGGTGACTAAATTTCAATTTACATAAAGTTATTAAAAAAATGTTTCTTCCATTGCTTCGAAAACCGCGATTTTTTCTTACTAAACCTCGAATTAATTTCAAAAACCGAGGGTATGGGTAATTCCTGACTAATGAAAAAATAGAATTTATTTTTCTGAAAATCGAACAAATTGGAGATGGATGAATATCCAAAAAATTGAAAGTTAAAATAATGTACAGCATGTGATGAAATAAAAAAATTTTAATTTGCTTTAAATATTTCAAAATTGTTCAAAAAAGTATATTAAGGGAATAAAAGTAAAAAAAATTCTTAAATTTGTTTCAAAAAACCTCTTATAAAAATTTTTTTAAATTTTTTAGAAAAAACAATTATCTTATAAGGTCTGAATCATTAGAAGAATT
Source organism: Druon quercuslanigerum (assembly GCA_010014905.2). Classification (NCBI taxonomy): domain Eukaryota; kingdom Metazoa; phylum Arthropoda; class Insecta; order Hymenoptera; family Cynipidae; genus Druon; species Druon quercuslanigerum. The sequence goes on from JAAAKG020203977.1 coordinate 17,151, forward strand.
ATGAAAGAATGCATGAAGAATTAGAAATCAAAGTTCTGAAAAACAAATTTCAAAATTTAAAAAAAGATGTAATTATATTCAAAATTATTCTGAAGGAAAATGATTTTCATAGAGATAGATAATAAGCCTACGCTGGATAATCATTAATCGAAAATACTAATGCAACTATAATAATTATTTTCGTATAATTATTCTTATTATTCGGGATATTACACGTGTTAAAATTTTAAATTAAGATATTATTATTTCAGTGATACTTTTCGATTAAATTAATGATTATCTACCATAGGCTCATTAGCTACTATGAGATGGACTTCTGTACCTATTTTTTAAAAAAAGTAACTATTTTGTTAAAATTTTAATGTTTTTACTCGGTATTTTTGAAACTTACAGCTCTCCTAATTCAATCATTCTAAAGACCGGGAAATATTAAAAATATTTTAAAATCATTCTTAATCCTTTCAAATCACCTCTAATTCTTTAAATGAATAGTACATTCTTGGATATTATTTGAACTACCCCCATTCAATTAAATTTTTTAAAGTTTCTTTAATTTTTTTAAATGTTTTAAAAATTTCTTGGAATCTCTAAGGAAATTTCGAAACCTATCAAAATCTTTGAAATCATTAACAAATCCTTTCGCATCTCTATTGTGAAACCTCTTGAAATTATATTTCAAAAAATAAAGAAAAAATGTTCTCCTTTAAAATATTTAAAGTTCCATGAAATATTTTGAGTTCCCAAAGAAAATTTAAAAATTCCATAATAAAAAAGTTTAATGTCTATAAAAGTTTCCTTTAATATCTTCAAAATTAAAACTATTTTAGAATTGCGTCCCCGAAACTGCAATATCAAGTTTACAATAATAAAACTTTGAAGACTATACAAATTGTATATTGTAGTACCGAATTACTTTTTAAGAGATTTATTTGCCATTAATATTACAAAAAGGAGAATTCTGTGCAAGAAGGAAAAAAGCACACTGTCCTTTTCACTTCTGCAAGTTTAGGAATTTTAAATATGGTGATCCGTTAAAGGTTCTTTAATGTAAAAGCATTAAAAATTATTGGTTTCATTGAATCATTAAAAATGCATGCCATATCTAAACGGACGTATGCTTTAATCAGGGCCGGTCTTCGGTGAGTTGGCGCTTGGTACGAGAATAGAGAAAAGCGCCCCTTTATGCATATGTATAGGCTCTTTTTCAAAAAATCCAGAATTTGGAGCCCCCATTAACGTGGCGCCCTGTCGACCGCACCGTTCGCACCGCCCTAGAGCCAGCCCTGACTCTGATAAACTCTCAAATTGACAGGACTTCTGATACTATGCAGGTATTTTAATAAAAATTATTTGTATTGCTCTAATATTAGGTCTGATGACTCTTTTAACTGCAAATACGTAACGGAGAGACATTATATTCAAACCTCTGATTTATTTTGTCGTGTATTCCTATTAGAATCCAAGAATCTACCGAAAACGTATTGCATTTTGATAAAATATATACACTTAAAATAGTCATATTATTTTCGTTTGATACCGTCAACAAGATATTTTTATCTCACACATTTGTTATTCATAATATCTCGCATATTGTCTTAATTGCTAAAAATATCGGGATCATAAGCTTTGTACATTTTTTTCGCAAGAAGTAGGAAAAGCGAAATAGACAAATTCAGTGAGAATGTACATTAGCTATTCAACACACATAATATTAAGTATGTTACACGGTAAACGAAAGCGACTTTCAGTAAATTTTTTTATTTTATTTGGCAAAATTAAATTATTCTTTGCATGAGAACTTTTAGACTCATAAATTTTATTTTTGTGATTGCTACTTTCAGGATTAAAAACAAACGTTTGTACAGTACCAAGGATACATTGAGCTTCTTGCTTGTCAACGAAAACGATTTCGCAGATGGAAAAGATAAGAATCTACAAATAAATTAGTTTTAATTTGGAAATCAGTCACCTAATGAATTAACTCTGTAGTTATATCCATGTCGAATATATGGGTATATTTCAAAAAAAGGATGCATAGGAGCCACTGCAAGCCACTTTCCAGTTTTTCGATCTATTTGCACAACAAATTTCAAATTATTTGTCTTATCAAATACACGAAAAATGTGTCCTTGGTGAAGATTTAGAGGCGCTCCTTTCTTTCCCGGAAGCCTAATACCAAGTATTTTATTAGACCAAACATCTTTCTTAACTTCCACGTGGTTGTTAAATACGTCAGCAGTGATCCAACCGGAAGGTAGTAGTGGTTTTGTAAAAGCATCTCGTAGCCATTGTGGTGTCCATGATGAACAAACTACGGAATTTCCGAAAAAATTTAATTATGCAAAATGGAAAAAAATAATAATATAAGAGCCTAGCAGGCACAATATTTAAAGGCATAATTAGCAGGACCTAAAGAGACTCCTTGACGTAGAAGTAAAAAACGTAAGTAGAATGGTCCAAAAACAGTCTGAAATCATTCCACATAAAACGTTATTTTGATTAACTTGGGGCGTTTCTGATACGATATAATGAGGTTTTTAAACATTTGTGACCTATGCACAGTGGCCAAAAATCGGAAAAAGTGGCCAACAGTATTTAATGTTCATAAAATGGGGAAAATTATGTTACTCGCTGGTTTTTGGGTCGCTGATTATGAATCCGATGTCAAACATTATGAAAACAAAATGTCTGATACTAAATAAAGTTTTGATTTTCTCAAAAATTGGTGTAAGGGGATTTTTAAAGACGTTGGTTTCGAATACGATGTCCAAAATTCCAAAAGCAGAATGGCGTATACTATATGGCCGACAAGTATGCTGAATAAATATTTTATGAAAAAAATTGTGGGTCCAATATGGCGGATGAATATGCTAAGCAAATTTTTGATTTTCTACAAAATTGGTATAAAAGGGTTTTTAAGGTCACTATTTAATAGCAAGAGTTTAGAAATTCTGAAGACAAAATTGCGGATTTAACATGGCGACCGAGGATGCCAAATTTTGTATTTTTTTAAAAATTGTTTCAAGGTCGCTCATGACGAATACAATCTTCTAACATGCTATGATCTACAGACGGTCTTGTTAACTATTTTTTTATTTGACTTCCTCATTGTATAGAAATTTTTTTCTCCGAAGCTTTAAAATAACTTTAGAAAGAGGTTTTTAGTAGCTTCCGAAAAGTCTCAATGTTGATAAAACTTCACACTCGTTTATCAACGGGACCCGTTCATTCTTCATAACGCTATAACTTGGAACTTTTTTAAACATTTGGAATAACAGAAAAACCTAAATTACGCACAAAGCCTAAGAATATCTTAAATTACGAATTGTATGCACTGTTGGTTATTTTAAGAAAATTGTCGGTACCGGACACAAAAAATGATCCTCACTGAAATAAATATTCATGGGAAAACTTTTAAGGTAATAGATTTTACTTTAAAAGATTATTTTAAATTTGAGATATTTCTGTATACAGCATGAAGGAACGTGGATGATTTTAGACGTTTTTCATTTTCTATAATAACAAAATTTTTAAAGAAAAAATGAATTATTTACATGTATTTAAAACTTTAAAAACTTTTAAATAGATTTTGAAATAATTTAATTCTGTAAAATATTTCAGCAATTTGAATATTTCTAGAAAAATATAAAAGAATTTTTATCCTAAAAACTTATTTTGATGCGAATGTTTCTAAAAGATGTAAGAACTTCTTAACGAATTCACAAAAGTATCTTAAAAGAATCCGAAACATTTTAGGGCAATTTTTTAAATTCTGAACAAGTTTTTGAAACTATAATGAAAAGTCTAAATAATTTAGAAATTAATTTCGATGATATTAAAAGATCTGTAGATAATTGAAGTGTTGAGAAGATTTTAACAATTCCAAGTTAATGTGTAGGTTTTTGAAGAACTCACCAAATATTTTAAAGGTTTTAAAAAACTAAGCCTGTGCTTATCGCCCCCTTAATTTCTTTGATTCCCCTGGGCTCATTTCCCGAAGCTCACGAACCCTTAAAATAAAAATTTTTTCAAGGAAATGGAAAGTTTTTCCATTTTTTCAACTAGTGAAAAACTTTAGAATATTAAATACTCACACAACATTTTTATTTTCTGTTAAAAAAATTTTTCTTTTGCCATACAATTACGTGCGATCGATAATAATAGAATTCTTAAATTTCATGATTTTATAAAATGAATTTTTTTATAAAGTATTCATTGAATAATTTTTTGCAAAGGCTTTTCGGGAAACTCTTATTGTTTATATTTATTTTTAAAGTTTATCACAATTCTAATAAATGATATATTTTATTTTAAAATTTGTATTTACTATAATAAAATTTCACGTTATTCCTGACTCTGCAACGCAGGAATGATGCAATAAGAATTTAGGTTTTTCAGCATACTGAAAAAAATAAATTATTAAACAATCAAACATGAAATTATACAAATGTTTTTATCTTTCGCAACGAATTTGAAGAAAGCCATGAGATTTAAATTAAACTCAAAATCTTTTGTATAAAAAATCTATTCTGAAAAATCGAGAAAAAATCCAGGAAGAGTAAAAAGCACTGTTGGAAACAAGTAGTCGGACTCTAAAATATTTTCGAGAATATGGACAGTTTTTCACACTCACCAACCAAATCCAGATATATTACAAAGGAAAGGACCAGAAAGCAGCTAGCCGTCTTCATTTCTTCCAGGTTGATATCTGGAACGGCGAAAGAGAAACTTTGATAACAAACATGTGCCTTAAAAAAAGATTCAATTTAGTTTTTGTTATTTATTAATCATAAAAAAATCATGTCGAACTTAAGTGTACAACAGAACAAATAGCATCTCATAAAATAAGTTATGACGCAAAAGATATATACGTAATAACTTTGAATCGGATGACTAAGATTATGGTTACTGGAGACAGTAGAGTGTGTCGAAAAAAATGTTTTTCTTTCTTTCTCCTGGAGGTCTGAAATATTTCTGGTTGTTGCAAAAACGACTTTCTAATAGTTTAAGCAAAAAATATTATATTTCTAGTAAGTTACTTTTAAGCATTTTTTTGTGATCCAGATAAAATGAAAAGGTTGTATACTCTGCTTATGTAAGTACCTATGTAGTATAGTTTACAAAGTTTGCTGTTCATTCAAATTATACAAAATCTATTATCCTGAAAATAATAAGAAAAATCACATCTTTCGTGATTTTTAGCATTTTCGATCATTTAATATAAATTTACAAGTATGAGATAATTTATTGCGTTACTTTTGTATCATAGAAATAAAGTAAGCCTCAGGGGTGTTATTTATCCGAATTCGGATTTAAACGTTGAAAAGAAATTCAAAATGCATTTATCCGAAAACGAATTATTTTTATCTTACTCCTGATAAAAATTATCTGCCGTTATACTGTTGTAGTTTTCAATTGTTTGTGAAGTTTGTATTCTCATCTAAATAAATAATATCTCTAGAATTTTCTAACTTATATAATCACAGTACATAATTATAACTGTTCACACAAAATATAGGAAAAATTATTGTCTTAAAAAGAACCAGGAAAAGGAATGCGATTTTGATCTTTAGACACGTTGTGCGAATTGACACAATTTGTTTAATTTTAATGTCCATAAAAAATAGTTTAGAGTCCCATCTAAACTAAAATAAAACAAAAAGTATAGCTGTAATTATTTTCTTGTGATTTCATTCTCAATTATGGAATAATCCTTACATAAAATTATTATACCGATATGTCACAGATGAAGTATATAATCTAGGCATTACATATAATCCCTAGGCATTATATATAATGCCTGACCATATCAGGCAAAATATACAATCGAATACTTATTACATACTTTTCCTCGGCAACATATATAGTGCAAAGACACTATATATAATTCCTGGTACGAGATAGGAAAAGTGTATAATATTTATTTTGAATATAATGATGCAGTTGAAGAAGGCCATGAGAAATTGACAAAAATATTTATATAATGCAGCACACGTTTATTCGCCAATTAATAAGGCTAAAATGGCAATACATAATTCCTTTTTTGTACCAACTGTACTATACGGCAGCGAGACATGGACATGTC
>JAAAKG020203988.1:0-23233 GCA_010014905.2 Druon quercuslanigerum
ATATATATATATATATATTACATTTTAATAAATCTTAGGAGGGGAGGATGAGAAAAGAGAAATTCTAAAAAAAATCTACCAAGTATAAACAAGAACCACCTTAATTCTTAGTTGCACGGTGGTAAGGTGGGCTACCACCAACTTAACTTCAGATTTTTGCTATTTAATTCATGGTTAACGTATTTAGGTCGGGTGTTCATGATTCATTTGCTAAGTTATTGGTAAGAGAACTTGAAAAGATAGCCTTTTTGACATAATTGTTATATAAATAAATTTTTAAATGTTCAAATTCAAGATGGAGGATTCAAAATGGTGGTTCAAATTTAAAAAAAAGAGATATATGAACTTCAAATCTTTACTGGGGGTTTTTGGGGTCGGTGATTAAGAACCTACAGCCATAATTTTGGAATGTTCAAATTCAAGATAGCGGTTCCAAAAATTTTAAATAAGAGATTTATGAATTTAAAAATATTTACTCAGGGGTTTTTGGGATCTCTGATTACAATTCTGAAGCCGGAATTTCGAAATTTTTAAATCAAGATGGCAAATTCCAGATAGCGGTTTCAAATATTGAAAAAAGAGATATACGAGCTTGACAATCTCTACTGGGGGGTTTTCAATATTGTAACCACGATATTTGTGTCAGTGCTGGCCATATTAGATCTATTTTGAAGAATTACAAGGATCTAATAGTAGATTCGTAATTAGCGACCCAAAAAACCCCCGGGTAGAGATTTTCAAGCATGCATATCTTTTTTTACAAAATTTTGGAAGAGCCACTTTGACGTCGCCATCTAGAATTGAAAATTTCAAAATTCTGATTTCAGATTCGTAATCAATGACCCAAAAAATTCCCGAGTAGATTTTTAGGCTCGTATATCTCTTTTCAAAATTTTGGAGCTGTCATTTTGAATTGAAAATTTTGTAATTCTGACCACCGAGTAAGAATTTTTAAGTAAATTCACTGAACCGAAAAATATGTGCATCAAAGGGTTCATATACACAATACACAACGCGTGATGCGGAACCGAAACGTATTTGCTTCAAGCTTGGGTCCCGTATCGTTTTGGGTTCAGAATGTTTCACGTTACAACTTTTCAGACCCAGAATGAGAAAAAGGAGCTTGATTCTGGCTCCATAACAGGCGCGGATATTTAGATATCAAAATGTTCCTACCCTGATCTGAATCGGAACCTGCTACAAAAGCGTGAGAAGTGCTAATGCTTTTATAATTAATGTTTTGTATGTACCGTGTATAGAATAAAAAGTGGAAAATATTAGTGTTTAATTATATATTCGCGTGTATGAGTCATGTGAAAATGTCAAACCAAGACCCCATAGAGTGTTGTACAACATAGTCTCTACGAACTAAAGTCTGATCTTGCTATGCCGATGACCCTAAACATAATTGCCGGCATTTTCATCAAGTCAATGAAACTGATGAAGAATCAAACCTCTGTAGGCAGGTAACTGTTGCCCCTGTTTCTGTAGACGTTGAGATTAATCATTTATACTTGTATATACTCGGTTAAACCTTGCTGTAAAGAAACTAATTGTCTAGAGAATGTTTCACATAATAATCATAAGTTATGTATTAAATATCAACAAATTTAATGCGTACATACTATGAAAAATAAATATTACATTGCACACGTGCTTTTAGTTGGTTCGAAACATTAGATTTTTTACAAAATAAGTTTCCCTCCATTAGATGCTCTAATTTGGGCCACTTGTTCAGGAGTAAGGATGAGCTTACTTCCATTAGGTAACGCAAGAGCATAATGGCTTCCCGTTTCATTCACGACTACCACCAACTGTGTGTTTGGATTTGGAGGCGGGTTTGTTTTTACTGGAGTAATAGAGATTCCGCCTTGACTCATCCGTTGAACGATTTGTGGAGGGAGAGTACTTTTCGGATTCGACACAGTAACTTCTGAAGTTACAATCGGTTTTCGCCTTTGGATGGGTTGCCCTACATTCTTTCGGGGAGAGCTTGCACTCGGTACTGAAGCAGCTTCTGCATTTGGCTTTTCTGTAATTATCATTTCGATTTCATCATCACTATCACTAAGAACAATTAGTGAAGTTGTGTTTTGCGAAGTAGCTGTTAAACTCCCAGAATTTGTTTTAGTTAATTTCTGCAGTCGAGGTACCACATGTCTAGCGTTTTGACGGGGCACGATGTTTCGTGGAGCCATATTTCTAGCACCGGGAAATCTTGCTCCATGTCCCGCGAGTGGCATACTTCTGATAACCGCCCCATTAGGATGTGCAAAATTTTGTTTCGATATTCTGTTTTGCGGACACCTGGACCCCATTCGATTGTGCTGATTTAATAATTGTCCTCGAGGCTGCACATGAGTACTCGTGTAATTTGGTCGTTGAGTGACGGTCATTCTCGGATTTGAAAGACTCGTGCTAACGACACTCTGTTGTAAATTGTTGAGCATGTATTGCACGTAATTTGGATGGGTTACAACTTGCTGTGTACCGATTATTTGAGGCGATTGTTGGATGACCATTTGCTGAGATGGCTGAAGACTAATTGGATGTCTAGGAGATCCGTAACCGGATTGAGAACTTTGGACCAAATAGTTTGGTGTACTTTGAACGTAATAACCTGAAGGAACGGAATGGACCTGCTGTGCTTGAGGTATTCCACTTTGTACAAATGCAGCTTGCTGTATGAATGGTCCTTGTTGCACGACGCCAGTTATGGGGGGATTTTGTTGCATCACATAAAAATTTGTCACTGGAGGGGGTTCACTTTTAACGACTACATAATTTTGTTGCACGTTGATGTTGTAATTATTTGCCATCGAGTCAATGATGGGCCCTTCGTCTTTAATATCCAATTCCGAATGCACGCTGTCCACGCACTCAACTTTACAAGTCGTACTTGCGGAAGGTACAATTTTTGGGCAGCTATCGTTTGTTACAGTTTTTGATTCATTCATAGGACACGAAGAAGATGCGTTCTGATTTTCAGAAATATTTGACTGTATTTCTTTTTTGGCATTTAGCTCGGTCGATCGATTTGAATTATCCTTTTCATCTGCAACTTCCAATGAAGCAGTATATGGTGGCAAACATAGGTTCGAGTTCACCTTAATAGTTTGAAGTTTATGTTGAAATGATTTTAACCTTCGGCTGGCAGCTAGAATGAGAAATAAATGGTTGTTAGTCTTAATTAATGAAAAAAGTCTCATGTACAGTTAAATTTCAAAACCATCAAATATAAATGAAGAATGGAATAATAGTTCTTTTTATACTAGGAAAAAATACTTTAAAGGACACCGCAAAATTTACTTTTTGTTCGTCCTCCCTTAAAAACGTGCCAATGCAGGCACATTAAGCAGGCGTAATAAGGGCGCATACAGCTCAGTGGCCTTCGCACGTGCGCTCTTCGCCGCCGGGCAAACATGAAGCTATACGCCCGCTACATATTAAACTTTACGCCCACAATACATGCACAGCACCACGCAAGAGGGACGCCTGAAAGGAGCGGTAATATCATATGATGTAAATTGAAGTTCCTTTTTCTTTTAACCTTTTTATCATAAAATATTTACGAAAGAGAAAAGAGGAAAATAGTGCAATGAAAAGGGGGATAGAATAGAATAAAAAATAAAACGGAGAAATAGGAGAAAGAAGGTGAAATTGGAAAGAAAAAGGGGAAAAGGAGAAAAGAGGAAAAGAGAAAAATAAAAGAAGAAAGGGAAGAATAGAAAAAAACGTGGCTAAAGGTAACGAAAGAATAGAGAAAAGGGAAAAGCAGAAGAGTGAAAAGGAAAAGGGGAAGCGGTAAAGTGGAATGAGAGAAAGGAAAAAGGGGAGGGGGAAAGTAAAAAGGGGAGGTGAAAGGAAAAAGGGGGAGGGGAAATGAGAAAGGGTTAAAATGGAAAGGGGAGAAGAAAAAAGGCAAAGGGAAATAGTAAAAAGAGAAATAGATTAAATGGAATGGGGAAAGGGAAGGAAAAAAGAAGAAACCGGAAAGGATGATAAGGGGAAGAGGAAATGAAAAAGTAAATGGCGTAAATGGGAAAAATAAAAGGGAAACGGACAAAATAGGAAAAACGGTCAAATAAACGGGCAAATAAATAAACGGGAAATAGTGTAAAGGGACAGGGTGAAAGGCAATGGGTAAAATAAAAGGGGAAAGGGTGAAAATGGGGATGTGAAAAGGGGAAACTGAAAAGCAGAAAGGAAAACAGTAAAGACGATTGAGAAAGGGAAAAAAATAAAAGGGGGAAATGAGAAAAGGAAAGGAAACTGGTAAAGGGAAAAAAGGTGAAATAGAAAAGGGGAATAAGGAGAAAAAAGGAAAAACGAGAAAGGGGAACGGCTGAAAAGTAAAATAGGGAAAACAAAAGGGAAACATTAAAGGGGAATGAAAAAGAGGAAAGGAAAATGTCTTCACAAGCTTGTGTTTATTAAGGGCGTAAGGCTTTCTTACGCCCTTAAATAGCCTTTCTTACGTCCTCAATAAGCAATGTACTGTTGCAAATAGCCTCTTCTGTAATTGTGATATTTTGTACCTAGTTTAAAAAAATTATTACCGATAAATATAACAAGATAAAACAATCCCAAAGCAAGTAGATTCACAAAGGCACGTTACTTTCAACAGTTCTGCACCCCTGTCCCTCTCACCCAACCTCCTATATCACAGAGCGTGGAAGGTTAACATTTTTTCTTGTATATAAATTGAAAATGTGACAAATAAAACACATGAATAAATAAGAATGACAATAAGATAAAGAAATATGTTTCATGAATTTTTTGTAAAAATTTCAGGATCTGTTTCATTTGAGAAACAACAGAAAAACTTCGACTATCTTCCAGAGTACCTTAGCGCCTACTTACTCTTGTATTAAAAATAAGAGTAGTATGAGTGATAAAGTTTATGAAATACCATAGCCAGTACTGAGGTAATGTTGACTTTATTTTCTTATCCGACTTACAAGTATATAGTTGTGTTGATTAAATCCATTTCAAATCGGGTAGTTGCGTGATCGTAAAGTGATTGCATAGTAATCGTTCCGTTCACTAAGCCCGCTAAGGCATATTGTTATCTTTTTTCACATTTATTCGCAATTTGATATAAATCTCTACAATTTTTTATCTTTTTACACCTTTATAGTTATTTATTTGCATTTATTCATGTGTTAAGAATTAAAAATGAAAGTTATGTGTAGCAACCCGACCTACAATGTTGCACATCGGGTTGCCACGCACAGAATCTAATTCTTAAGGTTTTAACATATGAATAAATACGAATGCATAAATGCAAATATGTAAAACGATAAAAAAAAGTATTGAGTTCTATGTGAAATTCCGAATAAATGTCAAACAGAATGGAAATATGCACTAGCGAGCGCAGTGAACGCCACGGTCACTGTGTGGCGAATCTAGTGTCACGCAAATTTGCAAATGTTCCAATTACACTGAATTACACTAAATAGACATATATTTAATAATATCCATGTCTAAAGGTCAGTGTTGCATCGTATGTCGCTGTTCATTTTGAGGTTCATTTTTTAGTTTGGGGGATCCCAAACTACAAAATATAAAAGGAACAGAGAGTTCGGCATGGTCCTGAGAAACCTGGCGCTTTTTTGGACCCAGTGTCTAAGGACTTTTTTTCATCAGGATATTATAAACTACATTAAACTACAGTTTCAGCCAATTTGACCGGGACCATATTTTCTATAGATGTTTGCCGGGTCCTTTTTTTGTCAAGAACTAAAATTTCTAGGATACATATTGACACCGAAGGCTATGGGACCAGACCTAAAAAGGTCAGGACGACAAAATAATATCACCGATCAAAAAAAGTTGAGGTCCTGCGTAGTTTCTTTCACGAAACTACGAAGTTTACGCCAGTCGAAATCCATTGTAAGATTACGCCATCCCGCATTTGGGAAAAATGTTTGAAGCTGTCCGCAAAGCCACCGGACATCCCCATGATCAGAAGATCGGGTTAGTCCGTAAACGAATCTTCCGTGAAAGAAAAAGAAGAGATGAAAGGTTCGGAAAAACCTACAAGCTTGTAAAATTTAAGAAAGAAGATCTGGTGCGAAACAAGCTGCTAAATCAATTCGTTAAGGAAATCAAAAAGCTTGACAAGTTTATGTAGATTTATGAATGCCCTTTTAAAATTAAATCGGGGGTCCACGCCGGAACGTTTACTCTCCATCATCCCATCGCACATGTAGACAAGGCACAATATGACGCGCAAGACTTTCAACTCTAAAACAGTAGAGAGGATGAACCTAGTACTCGTGCCAATGTCTGAGCAAGAATACAAAAAAAAGCTGAACATTAAAATAGTATACAAAACAATTTCATATTTATACATGCTCGTTATATTGATTTCAAATTATTTAAGTTATAACTTTATACGTCGAAATAAGAATGATTCCTTCTTGTCGTTCAGCAGCAGAATGTAAGTTGCAAGAATATTTAATGGTCTCGTCCATTTTCCTGACGGCGTGAGAGGTACAGTCGCGCAGGACAGAAGACTCAAGAGTCAAGCTTTTGTTCATGTGCATAACCTTTCCTGTTTCGATATCAAGGTATCTGAGCCCATCCCTCATCCATGAAACTACTCCAAATGAATGCAGTACAACCGGGACGTCAAACATGTTCGTTGCAAAAACTTTATTCCTCGGGTGAAACATATCTATTTTTTTAGGAGAGTATCACTTTTCGTACATTTCTTGTGAAACAGGTTCGATTGTGCGAACAATCCTATCATTTACGAAAACTGTGGAGATCTTATACCCGTGTGTTTAGACAAGTCATTGGCCTGTAATTCATCGGATCAGCTAATTTGCCCATTTTGGGCAGAAGCACTGTGCACCTTTTCACCAACCACTCCGGAAGAGGCTCTTCCGACTTTAGATCTAAGGTTAAAATACGGTTCAGTTGCTGTTGGGTTGAAGGAAACTTCTTCCACCATAGAGTGTTGACACCATCTGGTCCCAGAGCGGAATATTTCTTCATTCCTCTTAATACTTTTTTCACCTTCTCGGTAGTGATAGGTGGGCATTCCTGTTAGGTGTTATGAGGGCTAGGAGAACTTTCTTTTCTATAGATGTGTTCGCGGTTAATCACACTTATGGCCTCGTCTTACAGAGTATAATGAAATCACAATGAAAGGTCGCCAAAATCATCGTGTGTCTTGAGGATACGAAGCAACCCAAGGATGACAGCTCTCTGCATCCATCTTGCAAGTGACTTGGCGTATTTTTGGAACGCGGATATGGCTTTGATGTTACGAAGAAGTGATATTTTCGCACCTCTGAGAGCACCGATCAAAAGGACAATTACTTTACCGAATGTTTTTCGTACAGTCTTTGCAGCTTTCTACTTAGGTCTTCATGCCTCTCCTCCTTTTCCTTTTCCTTGGCAGTGATGTCAATACGTTAAAGGGAATGAGACAGAGCGATAAAGAGCAATCTGCAAGACCACTAAATGGTTACTAACAACATTAATTGTCAATAAAAACTCATGAAGATAAAATCAATAACTTCCGATTAACTACCCAATTGTCAAAATTTGGAATCATTCGATGAGATTCAAAATCCCAACAGATATTGGTAATGGATAGCAACGGTCTACCCCTCTTAAAAAAAAATTAACTGTAAATTAATATTACCTTCAGATCGGGTAACTTCCTGGGCCTGAATTCTCAGCCTATTAAAGGCATGTATATTGTTTTCTTAAAGAAAAAACTAAGGTTTAGTAAATTAAAAAAATCAAATTAGGCATTAACAACTTAGTCAAATAATAATTAAGTAACCTTCTCAATTGACGGATTATTTATTAGCTTAGCATGACTAATAAATAAATAAACCACTGCATTGTTTAAGCACTTTAATCAATTACTATAGTAAGTCTCGAAATACGAATAACCAATAGCCTGGTTAGGTCAATGTAAAATTTAGTTAAGACAATAAATTTGTTCATTAACAAGAGCAACCAACAAATTAGAACATAAGTTTAATAATTAATAGAATATTTAAGTACAAACTCCATTTGGAAATTTACAGAATTATAAGTAAAGCATTTTATTAAAGAGATCTGTAAAACTGCAATTACCTATTGGCATTTTACATAGCGCGGGATTCTGGTACGCGAATTATCACTCCCACAAGTACGTAAATGGAAAGGGGAATGCACTATACGGAGGATTTTGTGACGTTAATCGTGAAAATTTAATAGATGTTAATCTATAAATTCATTAAAATTAATCAGTTGTGTGCACGCGAAGTGAAGAAATGGTAAACCACGCTCCGCGGCAACAACAAGAACAACAATGATAACATCTCAGTACCTCATGTGTAAATTAGTGTAAATTAATAGCATAACTTACTCTTAAGTTGACTTGATTAAAATCAATTTATTTTAGTCTTGAAAAACATAAACAATAGAGTCATTTGAAATTCTTTACTTAGCCCATACAAATTTCAGTATCACAAGGGTTAGGGCTCCCAGTCCGGGAGTAGAGTTAATAAACGAACACCACATAAAAACAAATAAAAGGCATTCCTTTCCAGATTTAATTATCGGCTTGGTACCTCCGGCAAACGAGTTTAAAACTAAACTTAGATTGGAAACACAATTCTCGTGTTCAATGTACTCGTCTTTAAAAAACTGGGTGGCAACGGTGGGGTCGTTTTGACCACTTTTCATCGATATCATTTTCCTCTAATTTAGTGAAAATTGTTTTAGTTCTTAAAAAAGAAAAAGAAAAAAAGAAAATGGTACCACTCATCGCTTAGTTCATATCTGCTTAGGCCAAATAATAAGTAAAATAACTTCTCTGGTTTTATTTATAAATTTAGACCTGAGATAATTGTTCGCTTATTATAGGCAGTCAAAATTAATATAATCAACTTCAAAGACAGGAAGTCTAGACAAGCCTAACGGCCAGTCGAAACCTCCCCTAAGATTCAAGTTGCAAGCCTAAGGGCCAGCACTTGAATGTTTTCAAATAATTTCTTTGATTCTGAATCAGGCAGAAAATTTAGTTTAGGGTAAATATTCACTTAAAGAAACTCTTCTAATGTTATTTACGTCATAACATTAGAAAATATTTCTTCAGTTATTGAAATCATTCAAAATTAATTTAATTAATCTAAGATTCAGAGAGTCTAGATAAACCTAACGGCTAGCCGAAACTTTCCCAAAGGTTCAAGCAGCAAGCCTTCATATCGGAAGAAACATAGTCTTCTCCCTAGTATTGACCCTAACTTACCTATAACCAAAGATGATCGTCTACTTCAAAACACCTCCAACCCTCCTCAACTGTGGTTTCCCAAGTTTATGCGATAAAACTACGGACGTATATATCGACGGAGCGTGCATTTTCAACCAAAACGGAGAGCTAAAAGGCGGTATAGGCGTGTGATTTGGCCACGATTATCCGTGGCACATTTCCCTACCCGCTATTGGCAGACAAACGAATAACGCTGCCGAAATCGAAGCAACCGCCACAGCAGACGCGAGAAAAGCTTTTGAAACAGCATAAATAAACTTCGGATAAATAGGGGTTTAAAGTTCCTTATCGACAGTTATACCCAATGAATCCTGAAATAAGAGACCAACGGATGGAACACCACTGATGGCAAGCCTATTGTTAATCGGACGGAGTTAGAAGAACTAAGAAAAGCACTAGAGACCCTTTCTGTGACTTGGAATCACGTTCCTGGTCACCAAGGGATGGAGGAAACGAGATGGCTGATTATCTAGCACGAGCAAGAATCAACAGAAACAATATTGCCCTAGACAATCATGCTCCAGAATACAATACTTTCTACAAAGAACAGGATGCTACAGCGTCAACTGGCTATATAGATCCTATAGATTATGTCAGTCCCTCTGTCGATAGCAGCGACGGTAAAGCCGACTGATTTGGCGGCCAGAGTAACAAAGGGGTAGAAACAAAACCACTCGAACCTGTAATGGAAAGGATATAGATTCAACGATCCATCTCCAAATTCGACCGATCGTTAGAAGATCACCAGGCTTATTTTTGGGACAAAGTAGGACTTGACGAGGTTGACAGACATGAAACCCTTCAAATAGAACACATCGCAGTATCGGAAGAGGAAGGTGACCAAGAGTCCTTGCAAATCATGGATCCATGTACCGACGTTGAAGACCCCCTTCCCGCTAGAGTAAAAACATTTCAAGAATCCTTTCGTAGGTACCTTGATAGAGAGGACCCTATATCAGATGTAGAGCAAGAAACTAATTCATCGCCGCCCACCCCAAATACAGGTGTGATACAACACGAATGGACTGAACCTCTCACATAATGCAAAGAAAATTACGCCAATTTTATTTCGGAAGACTGTGAGCCCACCAATCCCATTTTTAAAATTCTGTTAGCGACAAAACGTGTTAAACCCCAATATCTATGGGAAAATGAGACCCAAAAAAAAAACAGGTTTTGATTACACCTTGCGGGAAAAACAAAGTGTACTCCGTCGTTGTAAAAAGACATAACTTTGACGAAATCGACTGGAAGGATATGATTCCAGGACTAGAATTTCCCAAAATAGCGCTAGACCGAGGCAACGAAAGACCATGTTGAATGGCCAATTCGTGAAATCTGTTAGGTACTTTATCTCAGAACAAGATGTCCGAATTGCTAGCGTACATATTCTGGGCTGGTAATGTTACCATTACCCTATGTCACGGAAGGCTGAAAGTACCACCTGAGATTCTCAGACTGGAAATCATTGCTGAATGCCACAATAGCCTTTACGGAGGACACAGGGGAGTTACCAAGTCATATAGACAGATACGGGATCCATACACTTGGCCAGGTATGCGGAATGACATTAACGAGTACATCAAGCACTGAAACAGCTGCCTGGAAAATATAATCGTAAGGGCGCGCACACGTGAACCAATGGTCATTACGGATACTCCGATCAGTGTATTTAAAAGAGTGTCCCACGATACTGTCGGTAAACTCACCACAAATGACAGCAGCAAGAGGCACATAATAAATATGCAAGATAATTTTAATAAGCTTTGCGTAGCTGTTCCTGTTTCCGACATAAAAACAAATACAATCGCACACGCGGTTGCCACGCACTTATTTGCACAATACGGGGGCCCACGTTGCATATTTACAGATCGAGAAGGAAGCTTCGTAATTAGACTAATACACAGGCTACGAAAAATATTTGGAGTGAAGGTGAAATACTACGATGATCGGGATAGATTACTACCCTTCGCGATGTTCGCGTACAATACATCGGTACACGATTCTACCACCTTCACCCCATTGGAATCAATGTGCGGAGAGCCTGCGTACCTGTCCATCAGAGGAAGGATTAGAGACCTATGGATCTTATATGCGCGACTCAATAATTAGATTAAATGAAATTCAAAAAATTGCAGCTAAAAATATGACAAAAACTAAAGAAAGGTCAAAGGTACGTTATGATGAAAAGGCTAGGTCACTGAACGCAAAGGTTTACGATAAAGTAATTATTTATAAAGATGTAAGAAAGAATAAATTTGACAAACGTGCGACTGGAACTTATACGATGGTAGAATTCACAGGAAACCACGATGTAATTCTTGACATGAGTACTAAACAACGTACCCCTGTTTTTTTAGACAAAATAAAAGAAAAGTTAAAATGTATGCGATGCTCGATACCGCAATTTACAATTGGGATCTAGCAATGGATTTCGAAATAGATCATCTTTACAGTGCTCAGGCCAATTTATCGCACACCAGGCACAGCCACTTCAACTGAAAGCTCATCTTATACGTCTAATTAGACCCGTCTATGCTATTTCTCCATCCCTCACAACACTGAACTATACTTATGCATTAACTAAACTACTGCATACTCTCGAAATTGAAGTAGACGAATTGGAGCGATCAGCTGATCAAACTCTCGTAGTCATTCACGTGGTACGTAAAGGAAACCTATATCCATCCTTATTAACACCAGCCCAAATTTAACCAATTTTCAGGTACATAGAAGATCATGCCCCGAAAGCTGTGCTTCCTGTATACGGAGCTGAAGTAAACGTAGGCGACCCTGCCAAAGTCGCTGTAACCACCATAATTTTCCGAGAAGGAAAGTTGCAAGTCTTATTGGAAGTACCCCTACTAGAGAAGATCGAGTTTACACTATACAGGATACATTCCGTTCCAGTTCAACAGCTCATCGTGGGGAATAGCAGAGGAAAAACCTATATATGCTTTGCTTTCTCATACATTTCAGTTAAGGAAACCGAACGAACCTATTTAGACTAATACGAAACTCGATCAATGTCAAGAATTACCTACATACATGATATTCCCTGCCACTTAACTAGTGTATGAGACGGTGAGACTCCTGTCTTGCGAATCTGAACTACTGCTTAACCCGAAGTTATCAGCGTTTGGATTATGTAACGTCATGGTGCCCTACAACCAACAACATCATTGGAAGTCCCTCTCTTCATTTAATGGCTGGATCTACTCCACACATGGAGATCTAACGGCTGATCTAATCTGCCCTCCTAGACCCAATAAGCGTATTACGTTCAAAGGGATTGGATTGATTTAAATAGCTATAGGATATAAGATGAGCACTTCACAGTAAACCAATCAGGGATTAGGACCAACAAACGGTGAAATTATTGCCATCTATGGCCCCTGATTCACACAAATATATTTTAACTATATCTACAAAATTGCACCATATTGACAAATTATCTACTATTTTCGAAACCTAACAGAATGTTCACTCTGACGTCTCCAAAATCACAAACTACAACGCAAACGACCAAGCCATGGATCAAATTGAACAGCACCTGTCTGAACTAAGCGTACAACGACAAAATAGATTGAAGCAGTCACTATTAATTCACGGCACGTATGTGGGTCTACGAACCACAGAAATTGGCATGCTGTTCTGTTTCTGCTACTCTAAGCTATTCAAAGCTTATTAGGGATGCACTTAGTGTTCACGGGGATCGCATCCGGCCGCCACTGTTCCCAGGCCAAACATGCGATAAGAATTTCGAATTAAAGTCCAACTTGCCCGTCAGCATTTTACCTCGCAAGGGACTCGGTACGCGGATCGCCACTTCCACAGCTGCGTAGATCGGAAAGGCAGTGCATAATAAAGAGGGTTTTTATGACATTAAACGCGAAAAGCCAATAGATGGAACTCTATAAATTCATTAAAATGAATCAACTGTGTGCAACCAGTATTCAGAGATTTATTAACGAAAGACTACAGTGGAGTGACAGTTCGCAAACGATGCCACGCGAAGTGAAGAAATTGTGAACGACGCTCCGCAGCAACAACAACAACGTATCCTGCCCTAAATCAGAAAAGGTCAGAAATAATATTAAATTATGTATCAGATTGATCTAAGTGTTTTAAATCGATTACATCTTGGTACCTCAATTTTATCTCTTTTCGGTGGGACTGGGGGACACAAATGAAAGCGAAAAAGATGTTAGAGAATTTTTATAAACTTTGCCTAAAAGGCTCAAAAAATTATAATAATTATTGCGCTTAAATTACTGGAAGAAATTGCTTAGCTCGCCATCTATTCTGCTACCTTTATAAAAATAAAGATAAGCCATTTCTTTCCGGATGGACATATTAGGTTAGTACCTTCGGCAAACGACTTTAAAATTAAACTTTGACAGGCAACGCAATTTTCTTGTTCAATTCACTCGTTCGTAACAATGTTTTAGTCCGCCGGAGTCAAAAATTCATCACGAATATAGTGTGTTTCTCGAGGTGTTGGCGAACATATTTAGGCTTCAAGCATACAACGGAGACTATTGTCCGAAAATCGTATTTTCAGAGAATCTGGCACTTCTCGTTTTGAAAAATTGGCTCTATCTCCCTCGAAGCGTTCAACAAGGCATAGTCGCGGCCAACACCATAAGAGCAACAAAGATGGTAATAAAGCACTCGTAAGGAGGCATTACGTATGTTTCGTCTGTTTCCGTGCATTTTCTTTTCGAGTAGTTGTTGGCGGAATATTTCAACCTCTTCTTCCTTCGTTTCGGCTTTTAAAAGTGAAGCATCTCGATGATGTAATAAAATTTTCTCACATCTGATAAACATATTATATGTCTATCGTTTTATGGGTTGAGCAAGCCGCCTTCTTTCGGTAGGAGTGTAGGGCGTCCTATCACAAGCTACTGAGTAATAGGCGCATCGGCTTAAAATATGAGGTGAATATGCAGGTCGGATGTTGGTGAGTAGAAGTTAACTGACAGTTCGACAACAACGGGCAGACGAAACCGAAAGTAGACCATCTGCCAGATACCATAGAAAACATGACGAGAGGGCGAACAAACATACGGGTTCTCTACAAAAGATATTGTACACCCAGATGCGACAAGTGGCAGCAGAGTGGGGATAGAGATATTCGTAGATCGGGATAAATGTATACGGCGCTGTCGGTGAAAATCCTAACCCACCCCTCTGTGCCCCTCTACCTGGTAAAGTATTAATCATTTCTTAACAGTTATCGTGAGTAAATTGAGCGAAAGAGGTGCTGTCACCGAAATTATTTTCAGTAAATAATATAGTTTTTTGAAAATATTCATGATTACCGGAGCAAAGATAACTAAGTGATTCCAGCCGCTTTTTTCAAAAGAGAGCATTCCTAGTATTAATAATTTTGTGGCCCTTAACGGGGCCGGTTGTTTTATACGGTGCGACTCTTATCACCGCCTGTCTCCCTTTTATTAGCTCCTCGGGGTTAGAGGCTTGGCATATATATATATATATCCTTGGTTCTTTAGTAACCAGGCGTCTAGATTCCTCATACCCTGAGGAACATTTTTTTGGCTACGTAGTGGCTGTAGATACGTTCTACGTCCCTTGGTTTGTAGGAAGAGTTTCCACTGGTTAGTTTTATCCATTACCCACAGAAATTAGGAGAAACCGTGACTGTGAGAAAACTTCCAGAGGATGAAGTTTCTCTCTCGAGGGACTCGGCCGACTTCCCTTCCGAAAAAGTGGCCCGGGTATTTGAATTTGTGTCTTCCAGCTAGCCGGCTCGTAAATGAAATCGTTCGGGCTGCTGCCGTCCATTTTCACAGGTCCTTCTCTTGAAGGATACGACCTCCAAGTGTTCCTAGTAGATTTTGATATTTTCCAGCGGCTACGTGGTTAATGGACTGTTTTCGTCTTGAATATTCTGCGGGTTTCACAGGATGACCAGGTCTATGTCAAGAGTCAATACGGTAGCCTGGTTTTGATTCAGCGCACTGGGAATCAGGGTTTTCCGGGCGAGCGACTTTCGTGTCTGAACTCTCCTCCGTCGTCGAAGGGCCCACTTCGGACTGTTCTTGGTACGTGGCGGTGACTCGAAACAGCCAAGTGGTGACAGCCCCCCGATCCCGACAGGACCTCCGGAAACTCCGTTGATTTTAGGGTGAGGAACGTCCTCGCAATCGGTGCCACGCTTTCCTTTGCACGTAATTTCGTCCCAACTGGCAGAATTCACCAGGGACAATCCGTCGGGACGACCTAGTAACGTTTGTAGAGGAGAAGCTATTTTATGGGAGAGTCTCTGCCAGTCAGCTGACCGTGCGGACACTCCCACTTCGCGTGAGCATCATCGAGTAGAGGGGTATTTCGGTGCCCATTCTACCACTCTCTGCTAATGGACCAATCGCGTACGGACACCTCTCCTGTTAGCGCGGTGCTCACCCAAGGCACCAGATTGGTCAGCATTTATGAAAGTGCTAGTCGTTCTTTCTTCTTCAAGTTTAACATTACATCATGGTTAACACTAAATCATCATCTATGATACCTATCCCTATTCATACTACGTTTAATGATATAATACAATATTTGGACACACTAAATTATCAATTTTAATATATAATACTAATAATAATTTGTAACAATTATTATTAATATTATTAAACATCACTCCTTGTTATCGCTTATGATATATGTATTCGATTCATATACTCAATATAATGTTTGAATTCTATCATTTCTCGATTTTAACCTATAAGGCCAATAATAATTGGTAAAAAGTATTATTAATATTATTAATAACTGTAATCCTTCATACTATTGATATCATACCTTCATCGTACATACATTATGTTCGAACTGATAATTGCTTTAATTTTTTTTTTTAAAGCGTTGGGGATGAGGGGGCTCCAACCATCGCCCCCTCTTGTAAGATCCAACGCACGGGAGTGGGCGGCTGGCCACGTGCTTGCGAAGCGGATCAAAATCATATTTCCCGAGAAAGGAGATATGTTTAAAAGGTTATAATGATGCTAACTCATATAATTGAGTAACGGCTTCTTTGATATATTCTGAAATATAAGGTAATTAAAATTCTCTGTGAAAGACAGAGTTCTTGGTATATCTAGGTGTTATATTAATGCGTCTGAGGAATTTATTTTGTATAATCTGTATCTGACTGATGTTACTTTTTCACGCACCACTCCAAATTGTACAATCGTAGGTTATGATTGGTCGGAACTTCCCCTTTAGTTTCATGGATATGCTGTTTCTAATTAAGACGTTCATGAAGTTTGCCCCCTAGGTATTTTACGGAATTTTCAAAATCTATTGGTTCATTAAACATTTTTTGTGGATCTATTTCGACAGGCTTTCTAACTGAGAAAAGAATTCATTCTGACTTTGCTACATTAATTTTTATTCTCCAAAGCATAGCCCATGCCTCAATGATTTCAAGAGCTTTGTTAAGTGATTTTAAGATTTTGGGGACTGACCATGAGGAAATGAATAGTGCGATGTCGTCTGCATATAATCCATTTTGTAACTTCAGGTACCTCATGGACGTCGTTCACGTAGATAATAAAGAATATCGGACCTAAGATTATGTCTTGGGGCACAGCCGCTCGGATGGGTTTCTCTTTTGAAAGTGTCTGGCCAATTTGACTGAGAATTTCTTGTTAGAAAGATAAGAGCTTATAAAGAGGATGAGTCCTCTTGGAAAGTTGTAATTTATTAATTTTCTGAGCAGTCCTGCATGCCAGACACTATGAAAAGCTTTTTCTACATCGAGGAAAACAGCTCGAGTATGCTTTTTTCTATTGAAATTTAAACTAATGGTTTCGGTGAGTTTAAACATCATGTGCTGGGTAGAGTAACCTTTTCTAAAGCCTTATTGTTGTGGTTTAAGGATGCTGTTTTCCTCGAGGTGGTAGTTTACACGAGTGAGTATTTTTTTTCAAAGATTTTGCTCATAGTATTTAATAGACTAATTGGCCTGTAGCTGGTTGGATGATATGTATCCATACCTTTTTTCTACAAAAATAGAATATGAGCCATTTTCCAAGTTTCAGGAAAGTAGCCTAGTTGAATACAGTCATTGAAGATAAGTGCAAGGATAGTTAGGCACGAGATAGGAAGCCTTTCGAGGACTAAATTTGAAATTTAATCAGGGCCGGGTGCTTTCCTATTTTTAGTATTTTTAATGCGTTTTTTTAAGTCCTTATAGGTTATTTTCTTGAAATTATCCGTGCTTGGGATTTTGAGATAGTCGGAAACAATTTTTTCACATTCAGTAATGTGTTGCGGGTCGGATGGCTTGTCGTGTGAAGCGAATTTACTTTCATAATTTGCAGCTAAAAGATTTGCTTCGTCCGTGGCAGAGTTTATTACGGGTATTGATAAGGTCTTCAATATCGGGGCTAAGATGTGGATCGTAATTGTTCATGGTGTACAGACGGACCGAAGCGTGAATTGCAGTTTTTACACCAGAAGTTAAATTAGTTTAACTAATTAGTTAAAAGCTAACTTGAGTTTCTAGAGTGGAATTGAATGTTTGACAGTTTGCTTTTGCGAAGTTATAGCAAGTGTGACCGTGGCCTTTTCACAGTTAGTGTAAAGGCTCAAGAGAACTGATCGATAATCTGAGTCTAATTCATCGATCGTTAGAGTGCCGTGGTTGAAAACATTATTTTTGGTGTATGCAAAGTCAATAGGATCAATTTTGTTTGTTGTTCTGCTATTCCACGCTAAGTCCTTAGCATTCAGGTCCCCTGCAGCGATTTTTCCTGTACTCATTTTTTGTAAAGTTGCGAGATGGAGTCTGGTAGAGCGAAACGATAACATGTGGTCTCTCACGAATTTTTATTTGTATTCGTATGGAGGTACTAGCTTAATGGGCGGAGAGTCAATGCTTTTATACAAGTAATATTAAAAACCTTGCTGCTCTAGATTGTTGATAATTTTTCTATATTCTTCGAGATAAAAAACTAGAATAGAAAATATATCTGACCCGAGATTGTATACAATCGGTTTAAATTTGGTGGAATCCTTTAATATTTTGTGTAGAACTGTGTAGAGGTGGTTAGCCTCATCTACAATAACATTTATTGGGGTTATTTTTCTTGGCCACTTAGATTTGTTCAAATTATTGTTTCGAGCGTTAGGAACTGCTTTTAAATCTAAATGATCCATACTAATTATTGACGTTCTCGACGTCCTACTACTTCCTCTGATTGACGTGGCTAAAGATCGGCCACGGCTGGCGCTGTCTGAAACGTTATCGAACGATTTAGCGAGCTTTCGCTTTTTACTTTTCGACGTGACGATGGAGAAGTTGTCTTCTGTATCCATTTTGGTTAACGCCGTTTCGGTGGCATTGCTACTTCCTGCTAGGCAGGAAGCTAGTTTTGAGCTCTGTGACATTGGAGTAGCAGAGTAATGGGGTGCGGGCGACATGTGTGCCATTGATGGTGTTCGCTCGAACTAACTGCTATGATGGTGCAAGCGCGATTGATATCGCGAGCGACATAATTGCCATGGATGGGGCGAGTGACATAATTGCCATTGATGACGTATGCGCGAGTGACGAAGGGCACGCGACATGTGTGCTATTGATGGTGGATGTTCGAAATAACTGCTTTGATAGCGCATGCGCGATTGATATATCGAGCGACATAATTGCCATTCATGGCTCATGCATGGGTGATGGGGCGCGCGTCACATGTGTGCCATGGATGGTGCACTTCGAAATAACTGCTATTATGGCCCATGCGTTAGTGACGGGGCGCGAGCGACATATGCGCCATTAATGTTTGCATTCCCGAGAGACCGGTAAGGGCGGAATAATATACTGATTATGAGTAGGGTTGACTGACAAAGAGCAAGACTCGTCGAGTTTAATATTTATCATTGACTAAGAAAATTAAATTCCGTTTAGGTTTAACTATATACGTATACTAGAATTTCCGTTTTATAACTTTTTTGTAGTATGATCCATTTATCTTTTAATTAAAAGATAGATTTATTTGCATAATATTTTGTTTCAGAAATCTTTTCAAGTTTTTACAATATTGGCATTGTTTTAAAATGCTTAAAAATTGTTTCCTAATATTCCTGTACCGAAATCTTACACTGTACGATGAGGAATTGCCATCTTAACCGTAAGAACGCGAGACATATGACGAAACGAGCGAAAGTGAGAAAAGTCCGCACATCGGAAATGAAATGCCCAAAATATTTCAGGAACAATTTCAGGAGACGAAATAAATAAAATATCAAAGAACATCAGATAAGAATATTATATCAATAGAAGGTATAATTATTTTTGGGACATTTTGCATCTGATTTTCCAGTATTTCCAAGTGTTTAAAGTCTAATGCCCGCGTACGTTTTCAGACTCCTCATTATAGATCAACGGATGTGTATGTAACGTCGTACGCTGGAGATTTTTAATTATATTAACCATCGGTCCAGCCGTTTCTGAGAAAAAGATGCTTTTTGATTTTTCTACTCATCCCCATAACTCCCATAAAAACGATTTCTCAGATATGATCTTCCGAAGAATTAAATCACGTTATAGAAAAGAGTAATGGGAAAGGTATTCTGAATCGACTCCGTGAACAAATTGAGCCTACTCATTGAAAAATATACAAACTCTAAATTTCATCAAGAAAATTGTTTAAATAATTATTAATGCTTTGGAATTTTTAAATCATAATAGAAAAGAGTCATGGGAAATATATGCTTAGTTGACTCTGTAAACAAATTGAGCCTACTCGTTCAAAAATATGAAAAATCTGAATATGTTTATGAAAATTGTTAAAATAATAATTAATTATTCTTAATTTGAAAAGTAGCATAGCGAAGAATAATCGCAAATAAATTCTTAGTTGACTTCATAAACAAACTAAGCGTATTCGTTAAAAAATAGCCAAACTCTCAATTTGTTTATAAAAATTGTTTAAATAAATTATCATTCTTGTAAATTTGCAAAGTATCGTAGGAAACAGTTCTTATTGGCAAGACATTCCTTGTTAATTTCATACACAAGTTTAGCCTATTCACTGAAAAATAGCAAAACTATAAATTTGTGTCTGAAAATTCTTTGAATAATAAACAATTATTCTACATTAACAAAGTATCGCAGCAGGATTTATTGACAGAAATTCGCTGCTGATTCCATAAAAGATAGAGCTTTTTTGCTGGAAAATAGCCAAACTCTAAATTTGTTTCTGGAAATTGTTTAAATAATTGACAAGCAGTATATTTTTTAATTAATAGGAAAAAAATATTTATTTACCTGACATTTTGTACAATAACTCTGGATATCAATTAGCTCAATATTTCCAATCCCTAAACGAAATTTTATTAATTAATTTGTTTATAACGCAATAAATCATTTTTGTAATTATTCTCACACACCGGAAACTGTTTCTCGGCAAAAATAATGTTCTATCAACACATATCTAGTATCCATTCCGTTGTGTCCATATGAGCTTTTTTTAAACTGTTCCTCTATTCCACGGAAGCGCTGCGATCAAAAACTCGAAAATTGAATAGATAAAATTTATTACAATGGCACGCAGGAAAGAATAAAAGAGCTAGAGGCTGGAGAATCTTACGTTAGTAGAAGAAAAATCCAAGTGCAAGCAGTAGAACGTCCTGAGCCGCTAATATCAAATACGATGTTTAAAAATAATAAAATAAATAAATCAGTGGTAAATAATGATCAGAAATTGTACTTATGTATTTATTATTATACTTTCTCTCTTATACGGATTTTTGAAAGGCCAGTACAAAAAAAAACTTCTTACATAACTTTAATTCTAACCCAGCCTACATCTATTTACCACTCTCATTCATCTTTATTCTGAGCGGAAATGGAAGCCCTACCTCTATACTGCTCCATCGTCTCCTCTTTCCTGCAGTCGCAAACTGTAACAAACACGCCCTTTACCTTTTACTCCAACCGTCAGATTATCTAATTACAAAAAACAAGCAACACTCACGCAGACTCGCCAACCCAGTATAATGTATTTATCATCCTATCTTTTCTTTTTCACTCTCTTCACTTTACCCCTGTTCAACTAGCCGTAAAAAAATCTCCCTCCACCTGATCTATCAAAAATACCAATTTTCTATCTTCTCGCTTTTATGACTGTCTTGTGTATATCACACCCTAACCCTCACTGCAACTCACTCCATTATAACGCATACCCTTACATCACATTTCCGCACAGATTAAATACCGCGTTGATCTGCTTTCCCCTTATCATTTTTAACATTTTCACCACTCTCTGCTTTTTCCGTCTCTCCTTCTCCTAGTGGTCCTCTTATTTCTCCTCCACTGACCCATAACACCTTTAGATTTCTTCTTCTCGCTGCTCTCTGGCTTTCTTCTCGTCTTTCTACTCTTCCTTAGACAAGCTTTTGGTGGGTTCTTCCACATACTTTTGTTTTGCTCAGCCTGGAAGCTCGCATCTCTCTTCTTTTCCTCATTTCCTCATGTAGCCTGCTCTACCTTTATCCTCGGCTTTGTAAATAATTTATAAAATGGAAATGTTTTTAACCTAATTATTTTTATCATCATCAACAGAAATTTTCCGAAATAAATTTTGAAAATTTTTTTCGACACTAAAGCGAATGTATTTTTCTATTTTCATCCTATAAAAATTCTAAATTAGATTTAGATCTGTTGACTTTCGAGGTTAATCGAGATGCATGCAAAGTAGATGGACCTAAATAACCTAGACTATTTTGACATTAAATTCCGAATTTAATTTTCGAATTCTCGATCGCAGCGCTTCTGAGGAATAGAGAAACACTTGAAAGAAAAACTAATTTTATAGAACTCCATATATCCGAGACTGCGACCTCGGGTCTAGTCGGAACAGTAAAGAGGAAGATTTTTTATGTCAACATTTAGGACCGCATATACATGGTGCCCCACCAACTGTGTGACAGCCGGGAAACACACACAGACAATAAAAACTAAGACAAAAAGTCAAGAAGTCAAATGCAAGAATGTTCTGCGGTACTCTGTTTAGCAGCTAGAGAGCAACAAAATTCCATGTAGAACACACCTACACGGAACTTTTTTTGCTCTCTAGAATTTGACTTTTTGTGTTATTTTGTTATTTTCTATTTGTAGTTACCGGCTGACACAGAGGTGGTGGGACACCTTGTATAGTTTCTGACCTCGAAAGATTTTATGCCAAGAAAGACGAGCATTTAGACCAAACCTATCCACTGAGGGGAAACTTCTTCGATATTGCTTAAAAGCCAGATGGGATTTCAACAGCACCACCGACCTCTAGTCTTTAAACTTCCCGAGAGCGACTACCTTCCCAAGCCTCTGGACCTGAGAAGAGGGAAGTGGTAGTGAAACTTGAACATGTGGTAATTAGAAGAACTGAAAACTCCGATCTCTATTTAGTAATTAGATACGATATTCAATGTTAAAAGTGTGTGGCGATTAGAAGCCGTGGTGGCTATATTTGACATAAAAGATTGTTTAAAATGAGCGGCAACTTCAAATTCAATTATGTGCATTATATGAAATTACGAAATAAAGAAATTGCGAAACTGAATGAGATTACTGAATGACATGATAAAACTAAATGTTAATGAGTGTAGTTTAAAAAGAAAAAGCAAACTGCGAAAAAATTAATATATAAAATTTTAAATATGATATATTATATATAATACTATGATTAATTATTAATTATAATTATATAATTGTATCCAATATAAATACACACATATACCTTTGAAATGAAAACAGTTCGGTTACGTCAAATTCCCCTTATCCCCTCCAATGTCTATTCGGACGCGCTTATACGTGTGCCGTGTGTATCCGTCTGTGTTCCTAAGTGGAGGGGTGCGAAATTTTGAATAACTAGGCGGTGCGTTTTGATATATATTTAAATTAATTTAAATTATATATTTATATATAATTTAAATTAATAT
>JAAAKG020203999.1:0-23230 GCA_010014905.2 Druon quercuslanigerum
CTCTGGGCACGCTGCCATTTACTTTACCTTGATATACCTGTTTCGTTAGTCGTCCATCTTTCATTCTCTCAACATGCACGAACCATCTTAACCGATTTCTTTCCCATGTGTCAACTAGCGTTTCTTCCGCACCACGAAAAATATATATTAATGAATAATGGCTTTTAATGAACTCGAAAACGAAATAAAACGAATACTTTAAAAATGAATTATGTTAATTGAGGATTTGTATTTATAACGTTTTAACCCCACGTTTTAACCCCCTGAATCCGAAAAAAAAGGTTTTTACGAATGTCTATATGTCTGTTTGTCTCTCAGTCTGTCTCTCTCTCTTAATGGAAGTTTTTTTGTTTAATTTGTTAGAACGATAACTTTCGAAACAATTTAAGTATCTTAAAATGAAGGTCAAGTTCGTTAGCCAGCTATTTTAGATCAAAATCCAAAAAGTGAGCACATTTTGAATATTTTTGAGACCACTTTTATTCAAGATTCAAAAATTTTTGGTACGGGTATTCATAGTATTTAAAAGGACGAACAATTTATCCTAATGACTTTCTTTGATAAAACCAAATTCCAAAAAACACACGAAAATGAAAATTTTAAGCCAAATAACGATCGATATAAAAAAAGTCAATAGAAGCAAAATGTTGCTTTTTTAACTGCCCTACAATATTATAATAAAATTTTTTTGAATTTTCTTGAAAAATGGGAAATTCAAATTTTGACAGAATAAAAAAAGAATGGAAAATCAAAAATTATATTTTGCGGTCAAACTATGGAAAATAGGTGAACAGATGAAAAGAGAAAAATTATTCATTTAAAAAATATCTACTAATTTGTTACCAATCACTTTTTGATGGGATGTGTAGTTTTTTTTTAATAATGAAAAACATTCTTAACAGTAAATAATATGCCCTCTGCGTGGGCACATTCTCAACAAAAATATTGTCTTTTAATTTCTTTTTCATCTCTCTTTTTCATCTCTTTTTCATCACTCTTTTACAGTATTTCAAAGATTTGCAATTGTTTCAAGAACTTTGCACTCATTGCGAGCTGGTGCTGCAGCGTGGAAAACTTAGATACACAAATAAAAAGAATGTATTGACCTTTAGGTGCAAAATGAGACAAGGTTTAAGTGATGACTTTTTAAAGACCATATTTGATTACAAATCCCGAAAAACTGTGAGTTCCGTGATATATTATGTTAGAAAATCATCATCACAAAGATTCGCTAAAGAGAATATTGGACCTAGATCAATGACAAGGCAAGACTACATAGATCAACACGTAACAGAGTTATCCAATCTTTTATACAATCATTAACTAAATGAAGCAAAAGCTGTTGCTATAATTGATAGTACATATAAATGTATACGTAAGAGTTCTAACCAGCTTGTATTGTGAAAGTCTTATTCTGTTTCAAACACAGGCACCTTCTGAAACCAACTCCTGATGGGTACACTGTTATTAATGGTTTTGATTTTATAATAAATCTGAATGCAAGTTGTAATGTGAAATTACAATATTGGCATTGTGAGCGGAAATTAAAACACACATATTAGGAATTGAAATCTGCGCATGTCCGCCGGTGCGAAGCAGCGCCATATTACATGTATCAGCTGAAAGTATGTTTTTTTTTTGTGCAATTTCGGAGTACAATAATTTACTCAAATGTGAGACAAAAGCTAAGTTCATATGTGTTTATATTAAATCTAAAGTTTTCGTGCAATATAGAGTTCCTTCAGAAATAAAATAAAAAATTCTAATTTAGATAAATACGTTTTTCATTTGAAAGCAAAAGCAGAAGTTGGTATTTCCATAGTAAATTTTAGAAAGTCTTGATTTTTATTTTTATGCTGCGAAATAATATAATCTGCATCAAAAACTTAAATTTTGAAAATAACCGATATTTTGCATGAAAAATTCTCTCAAAATCTGTGACACCTCCTACAAAAGCACATGTAATCTTTTCGTTTGCTATGTGTATTCGTGCCAGTACTACTGATTACAGGTTAAATAGTACAGATACAATAAATTAACGTGAGAATTCAGTTACTAATTCAAATTAGTACAAAATTTTACTAATTACATCAAATTCATAATAAAAATGTATAATGGAAGTTAATAACCAAAACTTAATGTAATTTCACAATACATGTAATATAATTTTACAACAGTTCTGAAATTACAACACATTTATTCTAATTTCACCATACTGTATTATGACGGTAGAATTTTATGTATTGTATAATTACATGACGTCTTGGTAATAAACTTCCATTACATTTATTGTGAAATCAAAACAGAAATTTTTAACAGTGTATATTTTAGCAATCTTTGGTCCATATTTTTCAGTTTCTCAAAATAAGGATGCTGGAATCCTAAGACCAGAGCTTCACAGAGATGGAAAGTTAAGGGATTGGTTTTAAAATGATGACATCATTTTGGTGGATGGAGGGTACAATGATGCTATACCATTTCTACGACATTTAGGTGTTGAGCATAAAATGCCATCATTACTCCAACGTGGACAGAGCCAATTATCCACCGAAGATGAGAATGAATCGAGTATCATCACGAAAAGTCGGTGGGTAGCGGAAAGCAGAAATTACCACCTTCAATCTGTATTCAAGTTTCTCTCAGACACTTTGAATGTACAGCATGCAAAAAATATCGTCGAGTTTTATCGCGTTGCTGGTGCAATATTAAATCGATATCATCCCATCATACACATGCAAGGTGAAACTGCCAACCTCGCTCGACAAATCTTACAAAGATCGCAGACTTCTAATTCAGCTCATACAAAAGTTGAGATGGACAATCTTCGGATGAGAAATGGTCAATGGAGACGATTAGATCACCGTGACATTCGCCAGTCTGGGGCGAGGACTGTGGGCAGCGGTGCTCATGTAGCAAGTATTTTATGGTTTTTGGTCTATGGGCGACATCAAGAGAACATTACGTACCCTGATGACACTTTTGCTAAATACATCATTAGATGCAACTGGCAGATAGCAACAAATACCTGAGCAAAATAATAATAAAGAAATTATTGACGAGACAAAGGATTGTCCATATAAAATACCATGCCAATAGATGCGTGCACGCACACGTGCATATGCCTAGAAACAACCCTAGCCAGAACACAAAATAATGCAACGCCACAAATGAAAATCGCCCCTTTTTAGGGATAAATGATGTGCAAAGTCCGAACGCGCAACCGTCCCGCAGTGCATTCGCTAATTCCCCCCGCCCCTCTCTCAGCAGCTGTCACCAAAAATGACACACATTCTGATAAAATTTCAAAGAAAGTTGTCGAGTCTAATTTTTAATTTCGTTCTTCACTTTTTTTCCAAATAAATAAATATGACGAAAAAATGGCTATTTTTTTTTATTTGACGCTCCTGGTGCTCGTCAACGCCGACGTTTCATAGATCAACCAGGGGTGTTAGTTGAAGTTTGCCGGTTTTACTCATAGATGTCATATTTTTCTATGGACAATAACCTTCAAAAATACGCAATTCCATTCTGCCAAAATAATAGCATCATAGTTTTTTACCTCAGTGAATATGTCGAGTTTCGTTCCAAGTAAATCGCATTTGCGGCATTCGTTGCTTTTCTTATTTCATCAAAAGAAAAAAACAGTTGAAGCTCATCGATTGCTGGTAGAAACGTATGGTGAACATGGTCCAGTAATTAGAACATGTGAGACATGATTTCGTCAATTTAAAAGTGGAGATTTCGATTTAACAGACAATGAACATCCTGGTGTAGCGAAAAAGTTCGAAGACGAAGAATTGTAGGCGTTATTGGATGAAGACCCAACCTAATCGCAACAACAATTGGCACAAATACTAAAGGTGACCCGAGAAGCAACTTTCCAATGTTTAAAAGCCATGGGAAAAATCCAAAAGTATGGAAAATGAGTATCACACCAATTGAACGATAGACAAATGGAAAATCGAAAAACTATTTGTAAAACGCTGCTTGAACGGTTCGAAATGAAATTTTTTCTGCAGCGAATTGTCGCGGGGGACGAAAAATGGTTTTACTGCGAGAACCCGAAGTGGAAAAAATCATAGCTTTCACCTGGTGAGGTCGACCCATCGACTCTAAGGCCAAATCGCTTTGGCCGTAAGATAATGCTCTGTGTTTAGTGGGACCAGTGTGGTGTGGTGTACTTCGAGTTATTAAAACCTGGTGAGACGGTAAATACGGATTGCTACCGACAACAAACTATCCATTTCAATCATGCGTTGATCGAAAAACGGCCCGAATGGGCCCGAAGACATGGCAAAGTTATCCTACAACATGAAAACGCACAGTCTCATACCGTTAAAGTGGTGAAGAATACATTAAAAGCATTGAATTGGGAAATATTATCGCACCCGCTATTCTCTACAGACCTCGTCCCATCCGACTATCACCTTTTCGCAACGATGGGACACTCATTCGCAGAGCAGCGCTTGGCCAATTTTGAAAAAGTCCAAAAATGGCTCGTCGAATGGTTTGCCTCGAAAGAGAAAAAGTTTGTTTAAAATGGTATCCATGAATTGCCTGAAAGATGAGCAAAATGTGTAGAATCCAATGGTCAATACTTTCGATAAAAAACTTTTGAGATTCCCTTGAGGATTAAGTGTTTTCTTTATTGAAACAACCGGCAAACTTCAACTAATACGCTTGGTACATTATATAAAGATATTCCACCTTAATACAATGAACAAAAAAAATGGTTATAAAGAAATTATTTGTTGAAAATGTGTTTCTGTCATTTTCAAAGTTATATTACAAGAAAATTGACTGGAAACATTTTTTTCATGCAAAAAATTCTTTTGAAAAAAGATGGAAGAGTGCGTTCTATAATGCAGACATATTTTACAAACTGAATAGTGCACGGTTATCATCTGACTCCATCATATCATTGGATCACACAAAATTAGGCAGAAGATCTTCAGAAGATTTTGAAACCAGTTCCAAGTCGACTAAAAGAAGGAGAACACTATCTATTGTTGACCCTCACCCTCAAATTGAAATTGAGAATGCTTTTTTGAATAATTTGTGCTCTTCTGGGAAGAGGCTATGGAGATAAGAAGTATGATATCGAGAGCTGAAGATGAAACACATGGAGAACATAAATAATTTGAACGACAAATGGAGCCATTAACTTTAGAAGAAGCTATTTCTCTTGTTGAAGACACAAAATCGACGAAACATCAATATGAAACTATTAGAATAAAAGCTAAAACACATAATGCTGAAATTTTTCCTCTTTATAAAAGTATTGAAGAACCTAAGAGAGAGTGTCATCCTTCCAACAAAAGTATTATAGTTACAGATCATACAGTGAAGCGTATGTTGGAAATTCCAAATATTGTGCAACCGGATATAGTGGAAGGGAAAAATTTCGTGATGAAATTTCAATATAAATATAATTTTGATGGCTCATCTGACCAAAGCGAATAGAATCAAAAGTTCTGTGGAGTAGAAAAATCGGATGCAGGAATTTTTATGATGTCAGTGGTGCTATTACGTATAATTAAAACTTGTTCCCATAAAAATGATACGAATTGTTCTGAATGTGCAGAGTCCTTGACTATTTGGAAAAACGATAATCCTGGATCCACCAGATTATGTAGGCTTCTAATGTTTGAACATACATCAGAAAGTAAGGAACGAACCCCGACAGAAGCAGAGTTTGGTTTCTATCAACTATGGTTGATAGAAACGTGTGGCAGGCTTTTTCCAGAACTCTTCCTGCTGCGACATGTTACATTTGTGATGCGACACCATCCCATATGAACGACTTACCTAAAGTTGCAGATAAAACAGAGAAGATACGAAATTTCAACTACGGACTCTCTACATTGGATGCGTGGATTCGTTTAATGGATTTGATACTGCACATAAGCTACCGTTTAAGGATTCTGCAAGTGGCAAGTAAAAACTAACGAAGAGAAAGCGAAAATCAAAACTGCAAAACAGAGAGTTCAAAATGAATTCCGTAATAAGATTAAGCTTATTATAGATGTGCAAACCCGTGGCTCGAGGACTTCTAACACATGAAATACTGCCAGAAGATTTTTCAGAGATCCTGATTTTGCATCCGAAATCACACATGTCGGCAGGGAGCTGACCCATAGATTCCACATAATTTTGCAAGTAATGGCTTTATGGGAGACTATTGCCACTTTCAAGTTCGGAAAATATTGCCAACAAAGAGCACAAATGTACGTTAATCTTTATTCTCATTCATGGAGCCAAAATTATTCAATCTGCTGTCCTTCCCATTTGTCAATTGACGGAAGAAGCTCAAAAGGTTAAAAAAAGAACATTTCAAACATCTACGAGATTTTCACACCCGAAAATGTTGCAGAGAGGCTACTAATAAAGATCTTATACGGAAAGTGCTGACTTTGACCGACACAAAAATTGTTAATCAGAGGCAAAATTGGAAGAAGAAAGTAATTCTGCTAGATCCTGAAAAATTCCTTGTATTCTAACCCTCTTTTATTGGCTAACCGTGAGTACTGAATGAAAAAAAAATCTTTTCTCAACTAATTATGAATTTTATTGAAATTATCGTAGAGATCCCAATTAAAAGGACTTACATTGAAAAAAGCGAGTTTTTCCGTCTACATAATTAAATTTGTTTAAAAAATCATTAAATTTATGAATTAATAATGAATGTTGCTGAAATTAACACGAAGTTCTCAATTAAAAGGACTGACATAAAAAAACGAATTTTTCGTCAACAGATTCCCGAATAATGCATTTGTTTATTAAATTTGTTTTAAAAAAACCTAAATTTATCAAACAGTGATAAATGTTGCTAAAATTATCGCTAAGTTCCTAATTAAAAGGATTCGCATTAAAAAAAACGAATTTTTCCGTCGATAAGTACTCGAATAATGAATTTGTTTATTACATTTGTTTGAAAGAATCATAAAATTCATCAACAAATTATGAAGTTTTTGAAATTATCATAAGGTTCCTAATTTTAAAAAATTTTCATCGAAAAAAATGAATTTTTCTAACGAAAAATGCCTGAATAATGCATTTGCTTATTAAATTTGTTTATAATATTAAGAAGAATAGTCTTAAGAGCGATTTTTTCCATTAAAATATTGTTTCTATTCAAATGTCTTGCAATAAGACTTAAAAAAACGGTAAATTATTGAATATTATAGAAAACACATATTCAGCAAATAATTTGTTTATTGTATCATGATGAAATATATTTATATAATTTAAATGTATGCAACGTCGTCGATTACAAAAATTTTCCTATTATTGACGAGACACTAAATAGAAAAAATTTCCATTTTTTTTTGTCATATTTATTCATTTATAACGAAAATTGAAAAAATAAATTAAAAATCAGGCTCGACAACTTTCTTTGAAATTTCATCAGTTTTCACCAACCCTGGAACGATATCGAGAAACATACACTGAGAGACCTTCTATTTGAATAAATGATAAAAATAAATCAAAGTTTAGTATAATGTTATATCAAAACACGGAAAATTGTTGAACTATTTGAGTTATTCATATTAAAGTACTGAAATTTGACATTCTTGTAACAGTCTTCAAAAAGCTTCAGTAGAAAAATTAGTATTTTGAATACGAAATGTTATGAATCTGTATTTGATAGATTAGTCGTACTAAAAAGTGATATGGTGCTTACTAGTTTGTCTACGAATAATTTCAATTATCAAGAAAATGGATATAATACTTTGTAAAACTTCTTGGAGAAATTGATGCTATGAATATGAATATGCCAGCAACCTGCGATCAGTGGCGGCGTAGCATGGTTTGGCACCCGGGGCGGTTTTCTATTAAGGATAGACCCCTTTACGCCGCAACTGCCTGCGACCGATTATAGAAATTTAAACTAAAAGTCTAGATTTTTCGTATCGTGCTGTTTCACTATATTCCCGAGTATCTCCAAACAATCTCGATTTTTGCCGAACACGTTTGTGTCACTACACGAGAGCACGTGTACCGGCAGATGCCGTGCCGGCAGTACTTCCTTTATTATTTTGTAGTCTTTTGTTTCTTCAGATTTTAAATCTTTATTATTATTCTGACAAAATTTTTATTTTTAATAATAGTATGGCCGTTTAAATTTAAAAAAAAATTCCGGTCATTTCTCGGTTTTTTCGCAATTTGCAAAAATTGTTCGCGGTCAGTAAAGTTGAAGAATTCAAAGTCTTGCGCCTGAAAGTTTTTGAATTTAAAAAAATAAAGTAGGATTATTGAATTTTACACTTTCAAAACATAAAACTAAAATTTTATTCAAGAAATTGTTTGTTCAACCACTCAATAATTTAGATGTATAAAATGAAGGCATTCACACTTTTCAATAGAACAATTTTAAATCTAATGGAAAAATTGTACAGTTAAAAGATGATGCAGTTCAAAGAATGTAAATCCACGTCATCATTTTTAAAAATATTTTTAATAATATCCCTTTAAGCTAGAAATATTTATTTTTCAAATAAGAAGTTAAATTATTTTCATTATAGTTAGCTTTAAATCGATAATTGTTCAATTCAAAAAAAAAATTGAAATAATTTTGAACGTTTTCTCAAATTTATGTTTTT
The DNA here is from genome assembly GCA_010014905.2 of Druon quercuslanigerum. NCBI lineage: Eukaryota > Metazoa > Arthropoda > Insecta > Hymenoptera > Cynipidae > Druon > Druon quercuslanigerum. Next base: position 8,604 of record JAAAKG020203999.1, read on the forward strand.
AAAGTAAAAAATTCCTACCAAACCTTCTGAAAAATATAAACCAAAAATGTTTATATTCTTAAAAACATTCAGAACCATAATAGTTTTTAAATTTTATTTCAAAATTTTCCAAAAGCTACACTTCATTTTAATTGTTATGAAATATTTTTAAAACTTCTAAATATGTTTTTAAAGTATTCCAATTTCTCGCACATTTTTTTTAGCAATCTGAAAAATTAAGAAAATTCGCTAAAAATATTTCACATTCTTTTTCACAATTTTGGAAATATTTTTAAATCTTTTTAAATATTCTCCTTAAATTAATTTTTATAAATGAAAATTCTTTTCCAATTTTCATAGTAGTCGCAAAAAACTTTTTTATTCTGATAAAACCTTTCACAATTTAAAAAAAAAACTTATAGATTTTCTGTTCCAAACCTGAAAAAATATAGATTTTTTGTAAATATTTGAAATCATTTTAAAATTTATATAATATTGAATCCTTTTTAATTTACTAAGTGTTAAATTGCTATTTATACATAAAGAGTTAACAATTTCACTTAAAAATTAAAAATTTTCCAAATAAAACAGTTTAAATTTTAACGTTGAAAGTTTTTAGCGGTTTGAAATCTTGATGATTTAAGTCAATCTATTTCGAAATGTCCAGTTTTTAATATTTGATTATAATTACTCGTTTTATATGAAACATTCAAATATTGCTACCAACTAAATAATTGTTCTTGTTTTCTAATTACATTTTTGTTTTTTAATTTAACTGGGTTAAAAATGTAATAGGTTAGACTGAAACAGAATTTGACTTCAATTTGCAATTAAATCATTTGAACGTGTACATTTGTTTAAATCCTAGGCTATAATACTTAAAAGTATAGTTCGATTTGACAAAATTTCAAGTTCTATAACCACTCATACAAATTAGTAAGAACATCATAACTGAAGAAGCTGAAAATTGAACTTCAAATTTAAAGCAAGCTGAAATCGAACTTATTTTGAATTTGTAAATAATATTTTATAAAAAAGGAACAAAAGAAAGGTTATTTTTTTCAAGTTAATAGATACATTTTTCTGCTAAAATTCTGGAAAATTCTGGATCAAACAATAAATTTACTGTTATTTGGTGAGGTTTCCTGGCCACAAAAAATTCGTGGTAATTTTTTGGATTCCATATACCTTCAAGGTTCATATAGAACGCAACTTCCTCGAGGATGAAATATTTGTTGCACCTGGTGCAAACAAAATTTTTTTGGACGACGGTCGTGACCTGCTGAAGTCGACCTGGGGTAGCATTATTAATAGCAAAAATTTTTATAGGAACTTCCAGAGCCCATTGCAATGGAATTTACAACCAGGATTTCCGTAGAATTTCCAACTGGAATTTCCGTAGAATTTGCGTGGAGCACTTTTCGGAAAAATATTTTTTTCAATTCTTCTGAATATTTTCAAAAATTTCCAAAGTATATAACTTTTCTAATTTGCATCGATATTGGAAACTTTATTTTGATAATTTGCAAGTCTTCTACCCTCCTATAAGAAGCTTTGACCAAAATTTGTAGAATTTGAAAAAAATTCATATTTTAAAAATGATCTCAGTTTCTTAATTTTGTTTGGAAACTTCTGCTTAACAAATTTACCCTTCATTTTAAGAACCTTAAAAAGTATATAAAAGGCTAACTCGATTGGACAAATCCTTCAAAAGTTAGCGTGGCTAGAACCTCTAGGTAACCATACATACAGAAATACAGACATACTGACAGACAGGCACACAAGCAGACAGATACCGACAAAAATTTATGATTTTCGGTCTCTGTGAGTGGCGAGACATGAAGATCCGTTAAAAACCATTGGTCGAAAATTTGGACAATAAGAATGAATTTGGAATAAGAATGTAAAAATATTTTTATGATAGAATAGGAAATTTCATTTAAATTTTTCACTAAATATCAAATATGACCAAAATTCACAAAGTTATTGCTGTTTCAAAATTTTTTGAGTTATTGCAGCTTTTGACAAATTTTCTGGCACACGATAAAAACACAGGTCGAAGAAGCAAAAATCAACTTTCCAAAAACCATCCCTTTGACAAAAAACAACCCCTAAAATAAAATATGCACTATACGCAAATTTGAGCACATCTGAATTATGGGCTATTTTTGGGCACCGATACCGATTTTTGGGCTCTTTTATTTTTCTCAAAAAACCGACATCCTTTTGGATCTACTGGCACCTCCACTGGAGCAAATTTGAAAAATATGAAAAATGAAACCCACCAGAATTTTGGCTATTTTTGGGCTCTTCGAAAAAGCAAAAATCAACTTTCCAAAAACCACCCCTTTGACAAAAAACAACCCCTAAATAAAAATATGCACTATACGCAAATTTGAGCACATCTGAATTATGGGCTATTTCTGGGCTTTTTTGGGCACTGATGCCGATTTTTGGGCTCTTTTATTTTTCTCAAAAAACCGAAATTTGGGTGAAGGTGCTGGCGCCAGCACCGCCACTAGAGCAAATTTGACAAATTTGATAAATAAATCCCACCAGAATTTTGGGCTATTTTTGGGCTCTTTGAAAGTGCAAAAATCAACTTTCCTAAAACCACCCCCAAAATAAAATGTGCACTATACCCAAATTTTAGCACATAAGAAACATGGGCTATTTTGGGGCTTTTTTGGGCACCAATGCCGATTTTCGGGCTCTTTCATTTTTCTCAATAAACCGACAACCATGTGGAACTACTGAAAGCCAGCACCTCCACTAGAGCAAATTTGACGCAATCTTAAATTTTAAATCTTAAATGAGAAAACCTATTTTTTAATTAATATTCGGATTCTTTGGATGAAAATTCGTATGATTTGTCTCAAACATACCGATTTTAACATCAGTGGATGTACTTCTCAGAATGATTAAAGTTTGATTCATAAAATTTTTTCATACAGTACCTATTTTTCGAGATATTTGAAAGTTTCAAGTTAAGGAATCACCCTTTATATTTCAATCCAATACTGCTCGTTCTGATGATGTAAAAAAAAGTATATAGAGATTTTATTTTTTAAGATTATTTCAATATTTGTTAGAAATTGGCAATTGATAATGAGCATTGATATTGAAGCAAATGTTTTTAATTTTTTTTTAAATTTAATTAGATAAATTTTCTATCTTTTTCAAATTTATCATTTTTCTTCGTAACATTTTTTTCGTAGGGCTATCGTATGGTTCCGCTTGTAACTGAAATTTTATATTTTTTATGTCATTTTTCACAAATATAACAATAACTATGCATCCCCTAAAAAAATAGTGTTTTGAAAACTTGTAGATATTTTTAAGGCAAATAAATTTGACTTCTAAAATTTTGTTCCCAGAAAACGGATTTAAAAAATTTTAATATCACAAATTTGTAGACATTTCTGGGGTGAATAATTTTTGTCAAATAATTTTCCTTCATATCTTGCATAATTTGAACGCTCATGAACTTTTTCACTTTTGAGTATTTGTCCATTCTCATCAGAGATTTCTGTGAAATCTCCTCCCCCTCCTCCCTCTTCCTCACCGTTTTCGTGAAATGTCCAGGTTTTAAGACCCCCTGAACCCGAAAAGAAGGTTTTTACTATTGTGTATATCTGCCTGTATGTAAATGTGGCTGCATGTCTGCATGTATGTCTTTCTATGTTTAAGGCCAATTTAAGCAAGATTCGAAAATGAGAAGTACGACATTCTGTAGTACCTGATAAATGGAACAATAATTTATCCCAATTATTTTTTTCAATCAAATAAAAATTGGGAAAGTGACAGCGGACGATATGAAAAAAAATCAGGAATAGAAAAACGTTGCTTTTCGGGAGTCCTACAAGATTATTATAATGATTTCTTGAATTTTCTCGCAAAATTAAGAATTTTCATTTTTGTGGCACAATTGATAATGAAAAATATAAAATCTCATTCTCGGTCAAATTACGCAAGGTACGGAAAAATATAATCAAGCAAATTTATGCAACCAAAACAGTTCTACAAATTTGGCAAATATTACTTTTTGATAGGGCAAGTGAGGTGTTTAAAGTAATATAATATGCATTTAACTTATTAGAGTTGAAGATACTATTGAAAAGTTCGCGTTTTGGAAAAATCTTTACAAGTGTTGAGAATATTCTCCGAAAACAGGAATGAATAAAATAGGAATTATCACCTGAAAAATGAAGATTTTATTGACCTCCAAGTATACTTTAAGTATGCGTGTGTTGTGCTCGTATTTTATGAGGCTTGACACCATTAAAAAATAACAATTCAATTAATAAGAATTATGCAAGACTGAAAGTAAATTTTATGTGGTTTATGCAGTAAATGTCAACTACATTGACCTGAAAAATCTCGTTTCAAAATGCTACCACATTGACACTTCCCATCAAGCGTACCTCTTTGCGTTGACAAATAGATCTTGTGAGTTACAAAATGGTAACCATGGGATTTTCTGGTCTTTTCCCATGCGTATTTTTGCCCAGCTCATTATTATACGAATTTTTAGTTAAAAATCCCTCGAATTCCGTTTTACTGAAATAAAGTTCTATGCTTTCGAAGACATTATCTGACTCTATAGAAATATCGTCTTTGTCAACACATTCATCCCCATCCAGTATGTCATAATAATTATCATCTTTTTTATAACTAACAGAATCTAAATTTATTCCATTTGTCAATTTCGTACGAATATTGTTCGTGTCACAAGAAACATACGAATAAAGGGTAGACGCCGATACTTCCCTTTGCTAATTCCGCAGATATTGTCATCCAAATCGCATCTGATTTTCTCTTTATTTTGGATTTCCAATACTAATCGAATCCTTATATTTATCAACGATTTCATCGATAACATCGTATTTCCTTTTTCGGGGTCTTCCTCTTGAAATTGACATACTTGATCTCAAAACAAATTGTTTACCGTAAGCACACACTTCGACAAGAAAGTTTTATGGAATCTAGAACCATGCTGACGACGAATTTTCGATGCTAACTATGCTTAGCCATATCTTACAGCAAAACTAAATCTCCTCTTTTGATTCTTAAAAGTTATAGCGTAAATGTTTATGTTTCGAGATCTGATTCCGTACGACGAATGCATGTAAAGTTTCATGGTTTCAACATTCTCCTCACATGCATGTAGCAATTAGACAAATGTAGAAGTGATCAAATGATGTACGCAACGAACTTATAACATTGTTTGATTAACACATAATTATTCCTGAAATAAATGTTCTGAAATAAAATTTGTACATCAGAATGAATTTCTAGGCGGTGTATAAATATATGAAATACTTACAACAAGCACTATAAAACGCGAGTGAAATAATGCTACTAATGTCACAGAACGAAACTTCACTTTTTTAATATATTTGCAACAAAATATAATTATTATTACTGTTACAGTTTAAAACGTAGTTCATAGAAGATAACCAATAATTTATTTATACACGAGAAAATGGAAGTTGATTTCGAAATGTGAATGGCTTATCCTACATTAACGTACAGAACCGTGAAATATTTCGGAAGAAATCCCAGCGAAAGTTCTAGTAGGATAATGTACGTAAACCAGGATATCTTCGCAGTGAATTTTATAATTAGCACACTAATGATAGGGGAAGCTTTTTGGCGTTGAAGGTTGGAGCCCGAAAATCAAAGTTGGTATTTTTGAAGAGCCCAAAAATAATAGAATAGATTGGCGTTCAAGGAGCTCGTAAATAATTTTTTTTCGTGATAGTCATATATGTGATATACCAAGCGGGTGTTTTCATCGTTAAGGATTGAAGCTCAAAAATCATTGTTGGTATTTTCGAAAAGCCCCAAAATAATAGAATAGATTGACGTTTGAGGTGTTCGTAAAATATTATTCTACGGCAAAGTCATATAGCGTTGTTCAAAGAGGGCTCTTTTCAGCGTTAAGGATTGAAGCTCAAAAATCAATGTTGATATTTTCGAAGAGCCCAAAAATAATAGAATATATTGACTTTCAAGGAGCTCGTAAATAATTATTTTTCGTGAAAGTCATATCTGCGATATACCAAGAGGGTGCTTTCAGCATTAAGAGTTGCAGCCAAAAAATAAAAGTTGGTATTTTCGAAGAGCCCAAGAATAATAGAATAGATTAGCATTTAAGGAGCTCGTAACTAGTTATTTTTTGTCAAAGTCATATCTGCGTTGTAATAATAGAATGCTTAGGTGAATTCAAATTACCAAAAAAGCCCAAAATTATTTTGGGCTTCATTTTAAACTTTTCATAATTTTCAAAAAAGGGTTGGTTTTTCTGTTCATAAATGTGGCTTTCTTTAAATTGTTTATTGGTTTGTTCGAGACCCCGAAGAAGCCAAAATTCTGTTCGGCTACATTTTGAATTTTCCACAATTTTCAAAAAGGAGGTTGTTTTTTCGTACGTGAGGGTGGTTTTTTAAAATTTGTTATTGGTGCATTTAAGAGCCGAAGAGAAATACCAAATTCTGTTCCGCTTCATTTTTAATTTTTTTCAATTTCCATTTAGTAGAGATGCTAGCTTCATTCAAGCTAGCACCTCCAAGAAAAATTCGATCTTTCAAAAAAAGTACTTGAGCCAAGAAACCGGAAATGTGGGACAAAAAAAGCCCCAAAAAAAGCATGAAAACAGCGCAAAATTCTGGTTCCCAAAAATCGTGTTTTGATTGTGCGCAGGTTCTACCTTGATGGGCATCTTAAAGAAATATAAAGTTTTGACTTTTATTTCTTGTTTTAATGTCTAATTTTTGAATAAGTAGGAGGTTTTAGTTTGTGAAGTTTGTTTTCAGTTAACAAATTTTGTGCGTTTTGATCAATTTGAATAGTGAAAAATATCCTAAAAATTATCTATACTTAAACATAGGAACAGTGCCCACATTTTTTAGAGTAGTTTTCATGTTATTTGAATATTTTCCGTAAAATCACTTTCTGCACTCGTGGAGGGCCCAGGAAAATACCAAAAATCTGACAGGCCTATATTTAAATGTAGCACATATTTTATTTTGGGGGTGGTTTTTTTCAAAGGGGTGGTTTTTGGAAAATTAATTTTGCATTTTCAAAGAGCTAAAAAATAGCCCAAAATTTTGGTGTGTTTTATTCCTTATATTTGTCAAATTTGCTCTAGTGGAGGTGCTGGCTGCCAGCAGCTTCACAAGGATGTCGGTGTTTTGATAAAAATAAGGGAGCCAGAAAATCGGCATTGGTGCCCAAAAAAAACCCCAAAAATAGCCCATGTCTCTGATGTGCTAAAATTTGGGTATAGTGCATATTTTATTTTGGAGGTGGTTTTTTTGTCAAAAGGGTGGTTTTTGGAAAATTGATTTTTGCATTTTCGAAGAGCCCAAAATTAGCCCAAAATTCTGGTGGGATTTATTTATCAAATTTGTCAAATTTGCTCTAGTGGAGGTGCTGGCGCTAGCATCTCCACCCAAATATCGGTTTTTTGAGAAAAATAAAAGAGCCCAAAAATCGGCACCGGTGCCCAAAAATAGCCCAGAAGTAGCTCACAATTCAGACATAAACGGAATATCGAAATTCGATTGTGGAGGTTCTAGTAGAACGGACCTCAAAAACAATAAAATTATCCTAATGACATTTTTAATTTCCATTAAAATTAAAAAAGTTATATGCATTTCAACATTTTTAAATCTTCAAAAAATGGGAAAATTCAATCCAAACTTCTATTAGATATAAAATATATATATTTTGAAACTATTTTCGTTAAATTAGTTAATTAGACAAAAATTAAAAAAGTTCCATCATTTTTTTTAATACGCTTTTTTCATTTTTAGGAGATCCGGAAGTTTAAATCGTTAGTTTTAGTAGATTGAACAAGATTTATAAATTATCTTCCAGAACTTTTTTAATTGGACACAAATTATCGAGCGTGAAGCGTGAGTTTCGTAATGAGAATGTAATCGCCAAAGCCGTGGGTGCTTTGAGAACCTTCTTTAAAAACAAATGGAAATATATTTCAGTTCCAAATTATGGCTGCAATTCCGCAGAAGTTTAAATCACAGTTTTTGATTTAAGTTATAATGCTTATGATATTTAAAAAATGTAGTTGAAGTGAACGGAAGAATGTGCCCGCACAACGGGCATATTTTTTGTTTCTTATTTTGCATTTAATTCTATTCCTAACTACGCTGAAACACGTATCTTTTAATAAATTTAGATCATTGCTGATTTTTCAAGAAAATTCAAAAAGTGATCATGAAAATAATGTTCAAATTTCAAAAAGCCATTTTTTTCTTCTGTGTGTTTTTCCATATATTGCGTTGTTTGACTAAAATGTTTATTTTCGTTTTTTTAATGCTATATCTCTGCAAAATTCTCGAACTTTTTTAATTGTTATACAAAATAGCTGTTTAACAAACTCGACAACAGCGATGACTGAAACCATCGTAAACCCGTTTTTTTCGATTCAGAGGTTCCCCAAACGTCGAGATTTAAAAAAATCGGCAGTAGTCAGTTTTCACTTGAAACTAACACTTTCTCATTATAATTATATTGTAATTATTTACTATTTTTTGTTTGATTAAAATGAATTTTATTGAATTTTTGATTTTCAAACAAAATTCAAGAAGTTGATTTGATAACCTTGTAGACCTATCGAAAATCAACGTTTTTTTTCTTAACTTTTTTCATATCATGCGTTGTTTAATTTAAAATGTTCATTTACATTCAGTTACGTTACTTTGGTCATTTTTTTAAATCAAAAACAGTCATGAAGATAAATTGTTCGCATTTTTGTTTACTATAAATAGCCGTATATTGAATTTAAAAGAAAGTGGTCTCAAAAATTTTGAAATGCTCTAACTCTTTTTATTTAGTTTAAAAATAGCTGGTTAGCGAACTAGATGTTTCTTTTTGGTCCCTGAAACTGTGCCAAATAGTCAAACTATTTAAATTTATTCAAATTAAAATAATGTACAGAATTTATGAAAATAAAAAAAAAAGAATTCAAGGAACAAATTTGGAAACCACCATAAAATATAAATATGACAATTTGGAAAAGAATAAAATATTTCCTAAAACGGAAAAGAAAAAAATTATTTTTATTAACAAAAATAAAAAAAGAGGAAAGAAAGATGTGAAGACAACCAACCAAATCTTCTTCCTTCTCTTTTTTATTCCCTTCCCCTTTTTTATAACTTACAGATTTTTTTTAATCTTCAACATTGTTGAAAAGCATATAACTTTTTTAACTTTTGTGGAAAATACTCTCAATTTTTTTTTTTTTTTTTGAAATATCAGGTTAACGAATTTAACCTTTATTTTAAGACCCTTGAAAAGTGTATCAAAGGCCAGACAGACAGGCAGAAACCCACAAAATTTTATGATTTTCAGACTCTGTGAGTTCCGAAACGTAAAGATCCGTTAAAAACCAGAGATCGAAATTGTGGGATGAAATGAGAATGTAAAAATAAAAAATCATAAAAAAATTTACATGAATCTTGAGAAAAGTTTTTTTATTTTCTTGATACCTTTCGAAATTCTTAAATAGTATCAAAATTTTTTTCCGAAATATTAAAAAATCTACATTTTTTTAAAAAGTTTTTGGGATCCTTTCAAAACTTCTAGACATTCTAGTTATCTCTTAAAATGATTATAATTTCTTCTAAAATTGTTTTGAAAGTTTGCAAAATAAAAAAAAAGCTTCTAAATCTTCTATTATTCTCTGTGCTACAATTTTATCACTTCTTACTTAATCCCATTTTAAACAATGCCATTCTTTTCTGTCAAAATTACCTCTTCTTTTCTCTTACTAAGGTCCGATAATTCTACTCATTCCTATTCTGCAAATATAATGGAATGAACATTATACAATACCATACATTTTAAAATTTATATAATTTTATATCTATCTTTATAATTAGGAATTTTTACCTTCTCAACACTTCTAATTATTTCTGTACGCGTACTATTATTTTATCACTTTTTAACATATTCCTGTTTCCAATAGCTCTACATTTTTCTATTCTGCGCATAGAGTGAAATAGATATTACACTACCGTAGATTTGAACACTTCTATTATTTTCTATCTCTTTTTATCCTTAGAAATTTGTATCTTCTCAACAAGTCTATTCTTTTCTATTCTGACGTTTTATCACTTTTAAACCTATTCCTGTGTCCAATCGGTGCTCCTAATCGAGTAGAATAATCATCGAGAAAATTTTTTAAATATAGGAAAAAACATTAACAAATTAAGGAAGAAGAATACTTATTACAAGCTCTGTTATATAGCGTTTGTATTTCATACACTCACGAACAAATTCCCCGAACAGACATCGAACGCCATTCATCTTTTTCCTCCAGCGCCAAGCTGGCTGGCACGAAAATCCCGGAGATCCGCCCTTATGATGTAAACGAGTCTGGATAGTCGCTCTCTAGAATCTCTCGCACTCATTCGACAAGTCCTCGAATTTTCTTCTCAAACCCTCCAACCCTTGGACAACGGTCTCTGAAAATTTTGCGGTGCTATATAAATCTTTGCGAGGGGCCGAGACGCGAAAAGCATAAAAAAAGAAAGGGATTACACGATGAAAGAGAAAAAGGGACATGACTCCTAAAGTAAGTCTTCCCCAGAGTCCCGAAGACCGGAATATCGCGAATTTCCTAACATTTAAGTTTTAGCTGGCTCCTCTTTCTTTTCTTTACATTTTTTTTTGTTTCCGTGCAAGGTTGTCCATTTCCTTCTATTTAAAATTTTTTTAAAAATATTATTAAAAATACTAGCAAATAATAAATGCGCGCCACAGCGCGCAATATGAATTCCATGGATAGTTAGCAAATCACAAATATAAAACAAGATTATAATATTTCTAATTTTGAATTGTACAATATAATTACTCAAAAGAAATAAATAAAGGAATGCCACTGGATGCTCTGCTTTTACAGGAAAAAAAGTTCTGTGCCAGTACATTATTACTAACGTTATTGTACATTATTACATTTTTATTACATCCTTTATTACATCCTTTATTACACCCTTTATTACATTTTTTATTACTATTTTAATACAACTATTGTTGTTATACATAACATTATCTCCATGATTAGTCACACAGCTAACTTCAACAGTCAGTCGAGGGGGTGCCTTCCCGAAACGACCGGACACGTTAGAAAGGGGTTATATTAACATTCTTTCTGTGACCAGTCGAAGGGGTGCCTTCACGCCCCGATAAAACGTTAGAAAAAGGTAAGGGTATTATTTATTTTTTATTTATTTATGTGTTATTTATGTGATCAGTCGAGTGGGTATCTTCCCGAACCGTCTGGACGTTGAAAAGGGGCTTGATTAACATTATTTCTGTGACCAGTCGAAGAGGTGCCTTCGCGCCCCCACGATGCGTTGGAAAGGGGTACGGGTTTTATTACCATTATTTTTGTGAATAGCTAAAGGAGTGCCATGACGCCAGGACAGCACGTGGGAAATTGAAATAATATTAAAATAAATTAAAATTAAAACGTGCTTTAATTAAAATTATTTATACGACAAGTTAGAAACGGGCGCCTTCTCACCGCCACGAAACGTTGCAAAGTGGCAGGGGCTTGATCAACATTATTGCTGGGACCAGTCGAAGTGGTGCCTTTTCGCCCACACGGAACTATCGAAAAGGCTAAGAGTTTGGCCAGCATTATTTCTGTGACCAATGCCAGAGGGTGCCTTCACGCCCCTACGAGACGTTGTAAAGAGACATAGGTTTGACAAAAATTATTTCTGTCACCAGTAAAATAAGGGGTGCCTTTCCGGCCCCATGAGACTTTGGAAATAGGTACAGGTTTGACCCCTGTTACAAAACAACACTTAAATCACATTACCTTACTCTAAGATGTATGAGAGTCCCTTCGGTATGATGGAATTTTTTTACCGGTACCGGCCGAGAAAATTATTGCCGGTACCTGCATAAAAGATTTTTGCCGGCACCGACAGGAAACTTTCTTGTCGGTGCCGGCAGATCACTTTTTTGCCAGAACCGGCAGTCTATCCATTCCATAAAGGAATAGGTACTTTACAGTTTAATCAAAGCAAATTGTTTTGGATTCATTGCAATCATTTGAAAATTATCTGTAAACTCTCAAAAATTTAAGAAAATTGAAAAATGATAAAATTACTGTCATTTTTCTCAAATTCTTTGATAGTAGATTTTCTACAGTATCCTACTTTTACCCAAAAATTGTTTTGGGGAAATAGCTGGCTATACAGGGTGTTCCAGAAGTATTGTACTTCCTTGCAATGGTGGATAGGAAAAAAAATATTAATCGAAAAGTCTCAAAACATTTTTGCAGAATCTAACCCACTTTTCTATTTTTCCATGTACCGAATTTTGGTAAGCCAATATTTTATCTAGAACATACTTAAATAAATAAATTTATTTTTTTGCGAAGTTATTTTACGTTTCAACTAAACTTGAGAACATCCGATTCAAACAGACAATCACATTCGTAATCGCACTTGTTTCTTGCAACTGCGCACAATTTCAATGCAATATAATACTCAAAATATGCAACGGATCCAAAAATATATGAAGACTTTTAGATTTGAAAGTTTTTTCCATCCGCCATTACAAATAACGAGAATAATCCTGAGCCACCCTGTACTCATCTCATGGATTTTGTTCATGGTAAACCACCGCTTCAAATCGAAAACGGCTGTTCTTGACAAATCGAAATTTCATGTTTTACTCGGGAACAACAAGCGGTATAATGAATAATCAGATAAAAGCTTACACGCCTAGAAAATTTATAGAACAAACATCTTTTGCTGTTTTGTGATATTTTTCATCGTTAACCAAAAAAAATTTTATTCGAAGAAAAAATTTTTTCTTGAATTAAAAAAATTGTTGCCCCCTATACAGTTGATAAAATGACCTTCTCATGTAAGCAGAAACTGTTAACAAAATACCACAAAAAATAAAAAAGGTGGGACTTTTCAGAAAATCTTTTTTATTTTTTCTCGTCGAGTTTTAAAAAAATTGAACGAAAATTGTCATAAAAACGTAAGCGATAAAAAATATAAAATAAGAGCAAAACACATTCCTTGATAATTAACTTTTCTGGGTGTTTAATAAACTTTTATCTGAACATTTTGTTGCAGTGGTTTACTACAAATGAAACTCATGAGATATGTGCTACATATTACCAGCTGCTTTTATAAAAAATAGAAAAGTTTAAAAGGGTGCTTTTTGAGTAAATCCACTTTCAAGAATTTTATAAAAAACAGCCTTTACTTTCTCGTTCAATTTTATTTTAATTTCTTGAGATTAATTGATAGAGCGAGAATGCTCACGTCGAATAAAAAAGGAAATGACGAATACCTACGCCAGTTCAAAAAATACTGCATTATCAAACAACAAAATTTTATTTACTTTAAACTGCGGGTTTCCTTATTGTTAACATATAATGATAAATCTAAATACGAAATTATTCCGAAACCATAACCTAGTATTTTCTTGAAGTTTTTCTGCACTTGAAAAGGAATTGGTCACACCACTTTTTTCGATAGATGCAGAAAACAATTCTATGCCAATCAATTGTTTCGAATTATTTTACAAATTCAGAACTCTTTCTTACTTTCTCTAAATGAAGCTCGTTGAGGGTTGAAGGTAAATGTTACAAGGGTCTTATTAATTAGAGAGCTTTTTGAGTGGAAGTAAAATTGAATAAGCGAAGAATCTGGGAAGAAAGCTCTCCCTGAAATCCCTTCTGGGGAATTCGAATAGTTTGCAGTCAGCCTCGCGAAATTATTGGTAGTTTAGTACCATTCCACACCCTTTCTCGGCCTCAGTTTTTAGCCAAACTGGAGGAATTTGCGGTGACGGAATCAAGGGAATAAAGGGCATTTCGCGGCTCATAGTGCACGTTGCGGACGAGCGCCCATGTTCGCTCATTAACCTCAAAGCGCATTCGGCTCGTTCTGGCATTAGACGCTCGGTCGATGCTTAACCTAGCCCAACCTACAAATCCTCCTCGGATTTCGTACTAAACCTCGCCTTCGCTCTCATCGACAATACGATTAGTGCCAAGTTAGCGCCAAAGCCGGGCCCTCAAGAGGCACACCTGACTATCGAACTAGATGCCCACGCGTCCAAAACCTCTCCAAGAAATTAAGGTCGATTACAGGGACAGAAGTTTCTTCTTAGTGACTCTATATCCGCATTCCGCAACGACACGTAGTTTCTAATTGGTTTCTTCTTCAATTTTACAGCTTCAAATTTATCAGCAGGGAAGACACTAAGTGAATTATTGAGAAGCTGCCAGTGTGGCTTTTTATTTTATATTCTATTTTATTCAGAAATAGTGATAAACTAAAGGGTGGTCATCCACATGGGGTAAAGGATTATAATTATATAAAATATTGCAAAAACGACATTTATTTGATTTCAGTGTTGCAAATTTGGCCATGGGGGGATTGTTTGAAATTGCCTTGAATGTACTTCGAGAAGTCGATCAAGCTAGCACCATTGTTAATCGAAATTTCCAAATTTCTTTGCATCAGAATTTTGGGCTTTTTGGGCTATTTTTGGGCTATTATGCCGATTTTTGGGCTCCACTACTTTTTTCGAAAATTCAAATTTCGAGTGGAGGTGCTGACTTGAATCAAGCCAGCACCTCC